>JAGVSP010001614.1:0-45713 GCA_022494985.1 Micrasema minimum
GGCGTTTCTGTACATAATTTTCGCTTTTTTTAAATTTTTATTTTCAAAAGAATTTTTTTGTTTATATATACATAAAAACACATATACATTTTTAAAAATGTAAACAAA
Source organism: Micrasema minimum (assembly GCA_022494985.1). NCBI lineage: Eukaryota > Metazoa > Arthropoda > Insecta > Trichoptera > Brachycentridae > Micrasema > Micrasema minimum. The sequence goes on from JAGVSP010001614.1 coordinate 109, forward strand.
AATCCCACCAAGGCATAGCCTGATTGTGGGTATACGGTGAAAGTCAAACAGTGTGCACGTGGCAAAAGAGAAAAATAAAGTCATTTAAGGGAATGCTTCATGCTTCCTAGGGTTAATTTCATAACACCACTTATTATCAAATTCCACCGTCAAAAGACTGTAGCGTTCATTCACACTTTCAAACGTATGACGTAGATAGCTAGTGATGACGTAGATGCCTAGTGATGACGTAGTGAGTGACGTAGTGGGTCACTAGCTAACACTAGGCAAGGTAGTATTTTTCAAGTATAGAATTCCACTTCTCTGAAATTCTTTTTCGAGACTTGTATAACTTTAATCGTACATCGTGACATGGTAAGCACTTTATGTTAAAATGCATGATAAACTGAGTATATCTGATCATCATCATATATTGTAGTACACGATCTAGAAATCTTGCACTAGTTACTCAATTCAGAGCTCTATTCAACATTAGGGGCGAATAAGGGAAGAATTCTAATACTACTTTCCCTTATCCGCACCCAATGGTGCATAAGGCACCGCATTGGAAAAATTAATAAAGGGAAGAATGGAAGAGGAAATATTTTTAATTTAAGTGGTAATTATTCTAAGAAATATGGACGCCAGAAGGATGGCGCTCGTTTGAAAAATATTCAAAACGTAAATTTAAAAAAACTTTTTTAATATCCCCAGCAAAAAATTTATATGTTCAGTATTTACATACATAAAGCCAAAAAATCATGCACTAATGTACAAACTAAACAATTAAAACTTTCCAAAATTATTAAAATTTTAGAAGACGATATGTCAATAGAAAATGATAAAAAAAGCAATCCAGGTATTTATAATTATCTCTGAACATTCACAAATGATTTATTTTTTAATAATTTAATACAATAATTCACATGTGGTATTCTGGACTGGCGTTGAAGCGTACGTCTGATCATCTTGGATAAATGTAGCAAATTATCAAGGTTCACCGCACTTGGTGTACAAATGTAGTGCCCTATGCACCATTGGATGCGGATAAGGGAGAGTATTAGTAGTAGTAGAAATATTAATAATTGAATATAAAGAATATGATACATATTAAACAATAAGCCATGTAAGAATAATCTATACGGGTTCAAAACCTGGAAGTTATTCCGATATACGTAGATACTGTATTTTCTTTGTGTTTGTATGAAGGGATTGTTTGGATTTGAATAATTTCCTTTAGCACAAGAACAAAAGCGTGAAGAATTCATACGTATTATTCGCTCACGATTCTCATTTCGAGGGTTAGGAAATGTATTCCGCTGAAATAATTTTAATTTCACCCTTAGAATTCTTCTACCTATTATGCGCATACTGAAATTCAAATTTCTCCGCCATAACGTAGCTCGTACGCCGTAGAGAATTCCTACCCTTGACGAACTACGGTTTTTATTCTAATAATTCGGTTGTAAAAGAAATCTCATAAAGTAAGGATTTTATTGCTAAATTTCATGTACATTTTTCTTCGCTTTGCGATGAGATTCTGAGCTTACATTTTGACTAATAAAATCAGGTATTTATTAAATATTTTTCTTTTGCTTATTATTTAAAAAAATGGTGTGTCCGTAGACTTGTAGAAAGATGAACATATTTATACAAGGTAAATTTCTCTATTATGGCATATCATATTTTTATATTTGTTGTATGTATGTAGATTTAAGCCGTTAAATTGCAAAACATCAATGCAATTTTTTTTTCTTGTCAATTATTGTCGTTTTCATTCTAAGTTAATGTGATTTTTTTTTATCAAACTCATGCATTAATGATTCCTTATATTTATTTTAAAATGAATATAATAACATCTTCTTGACTTCTGAGTTTTGAGAATAGGTGTCTTAGAAGAATTTAAGGTGTGCGGTAGTTTGACTTTGTAAGGAACACAGAGGTGAGGCAACGGACACAGCAACCCTTGGTATCTATTGTCATCCGGCGAAGGCGTTTCGGCTGGCTAGGCCATATACTACGTATATGCCCCGAGAGCCTTAACCATGCTTGCCTATTTTACAAGGCTCTCGGCGTCGTGGTCGTCCACTGTTGACAATTCGTCGGCAGTTTGCGTCAGAGCTGCGGGACGTGGACTTGACTTGGGAGGATGCACGGGAGCTGGCGGCCGATCGCTTGGCCTGGAGGCAGTTTGTGGATTCCATATGCTCCACATAGGGAGCGGATATGGTATAATGAATAAAATATAAATAAAATGGCTTAGAAAAATGGGAGCGACCAAAGCGATTAAGCATTTGATTACACATTTATAATTTCTGAAAATTGGCAGATATGGATATCAGATTCTAGGCAGAGTGGGTATTATATTGATATCCTACTAAACCAAGTCAATGGCAGGTCATAAGCCCTAAAAGCAAAGTTTTGAAATTTACAATAATTTATTATATAGTTAAGCTTTTCATGATTTAATTTATGAACACGAAGAAATAACATAAAAAAATTAACTTCATGATGAATTTAGATATGCATGTTTCATGTTTCTATTCAGTTTAGATCAAAAGATAATAAAATATTTAATTTTTCTTTTTGCATGTCATATTTTATCATTTGAGTAATTAATTTAAATATTTTCATGGTTATTCTAAAACAAGTTTTTATTGTTTTTGCCGTTTCTACTAATGAAGAATTAAAAAAAAATTAAAATGAATCAGAAAAAAATGAGAATGATTATGACCAATTTAAATCAGATTTGATAGTAAATTCATTAAATGTTTTTGTTGTGTTATGTAGGTGTATTTTTTTTTTTAGTTTTTCAAGCGTGCATCTATTGTGACATGATTATTATTGCACTCGTAGATACCTCGTCTTGTAAGTACCTGCATATTGAATACCTACACCTACATATTTGGAAACAAAATGAAATATTTCAAGTAAATTTTTGGTTTCTATGAAGGAGATAATTCAAAATTCTATACAAATATTCACACACCCTAGTCATTAAATATTATCATATAGTATGCATAAATAACAGTACAAATTGTATAATTTTTCTACAAAATAATAAAATGTACTGTAAATCAATACATGTCATACTTCATAAAATTTACGAGATTAAATACATTTTTTTTTTAAACAAGGTTGATAAACGTTGAAAGTAAAAATTTTGATGAATTTATTACATAATAACAACAATGTTTTTGAACGGGAATTTTATCACAATTAATGAATTTTCGCTTTGGGTATGAAGTAAGAAGTAAGGTCTTGCATGCGTGTCATGTAAAATTACCCTTTATGTTATTGTTCGAAATACCTTTCTTGGGGTTTTCGCGTGTCAAAATATTTTGAAAACAGCAGAAATCACGACAATGGGCATATATATATTTTTAAAATTATTGCTAATCTTCAATGTATTTACTTCAAAGACGATAATAATGGTTATAAGTTAAAAGAACTTCCGATAAAATATGTTCCATTCCCATACATAATTCACAATTCTTTAATTGTATTCTTTTTCAATTCTTGCCTTTTCGTCTGTCAGATTTGGTATCCACTTATATATTGTTTTCTTTTCAATGAACTTTAAAATTACAATAGAGTATTTTCATTTCACGAACCAGTGCTAAATCGTTAGACCGTTCATGTAACAAGTTATAAATGCAAGAAAAAAAAATCGCACCAAATCAGTGATCACATCTTTATTTTCGAATTTATACCTTCTGCTCTTAAAAGTGTATTGGGCACTGAATTGATACATGTCAAGTGTAGTGTATCTTGATTATTTTATTGTATTAATGAAATTAAATATCAATGTGGAAATTCACATTTCAAAACCGCAGGAATCAAACACGGGATCTCATGCAAGGTAGTTCAACCTGTTTACCACTTCACGAAGTGGATATAATTCAAAGATACGTAGAGGACATACTAATTAAATAACAAATCTACAAAACTTTAAAAAAGATGTGTGATTTTTCAATTTATCTTATTTCACGAATATGTATAAACTAACTAACTAACCATCACGCCATTTCCCCGTAGGGGTAGACAGAGAGGATAGAACGCCATACCACTCTGTCATGACAGACTTCCTTTGCTTCCTCTACATTCATACATCTTCTCATGCACATACGCTGATTATTCCAACTTTTCACCTGACCACTTTCAAGTACTTGACGTACTTGGTCATGCCATGTCTTTCTCGGCCTTCCACGGCTTCTACATTCAGGCTCACTTGCATTTAAACTTCTATTAGCCGTTCTTTCATCACTCATTCGCTCCACATGACCAAACCATCGTAAAAGCCCTTTCTTAATTTTGTCGGTAATGCTTATCTCAGCCTTGCACTCTGCTCTAATTTCGACATTTGTACACCCATCATACATAGTCTTACCACACATTCGCCTGAGAGATCGCATTTCAACGGCATTCAGTCTACTTTCATCCTTCTTTTTCCAACACCACGCTTCACTACCATACATAAGGGTAATATGTATTAATTATATTATTTTAAAATAGGATCAAAAAAATACTTCAGCAAGTATTTTTCAAAAAGATTTGTATCAAGAAAAAAACTGTATTCATATCAGATCTTATAGGTGAAGTTCCTGAGCCTAAAGGAGGCAAAATAAGCTTTTAACCTCAACGCGGATCTTTTTTTCTTTGGCTACGTTCTTCTTTAATATGTGGTGGAAGAGCTTTTGCATGTTACAAAGCAATAGGTAAAGGTTGTATACAACTTTCATTTGTTGCGTGGAGAGAGCGAGTTTAGTGTAGCAGGAATCGCACATCACGCCCTCGTTTACACGTACCAAATACGGGAAAATAGATAATAGGGTTGGTAAGAAATTCTTTATTGATTGCCGTGTTAGGACGCCGGGGAGTTAACGGTTTGTCTGCGTATTTTCAATCAGGAAATTTCATTGTGTTTTCCATTTCATTTCATGACAATGGTGTTCATTAAGTCATTTGTTAATTATTTTTTTTTTAGCTTTTTGGTTATAGTAACGTTCAGTTTTAATTTTCATGTATCTATCTGCAAATACTTATTTTTAACGAACTTACCATCACGCCTTTTTACTGAAAGGGTAGGCAGAGAGGATAGAACGCCACACCACTCTGTCCTGGCCCACTTTCCTTGCTTCACATTCATACTCCTCACGCACGCAAGTCAATCTTTCCGACTTTTACATTGCCACACATTTATGATCATGCCATGTATTTTGTCTTTCTCTAATAACTATTGGAAATTACTCACAAATGTTGCTTTAAATACCCAATTTTCAGTGAATTTTAATATTCGGAATTTTGAAGTAAAAAATTAAATTATTTTTAAGTTCAAAGTTTAGTTCATTTATGTGAAATTTTTGTATTACTCTTACGTAAAATCAGAAATTAAAATTAAAATTTTAGAAATATATCTGAATTACCTACTTAGTCAAATAGATATTATATATAATAGATATCATGTTATATGATTTATTTTTCTTTCTTACTATGCCTTTGTAGGTATAAAAGTGAAAAACTGTAATTATTGATTCTCATGTTTTTTAAATTTTACTCTTGTTTTTTCTTGAAAAAAAAAAACCTTGTCAGTTCAAGACACTATTCTTATGTATAGTTTTGTGTCTCAAAAAAAAGAACTCTTATCGGAGTTTTGTGACAATTGTGTATTGTAAAAAAATATAAAAAATAATAATTTTAAATGGTGTAACGTCCTAATACATAAGCTATTACACAATAAAATAATAACAAAGAGGTCAACTCACCCGTCATTTCCCAGCTGAAGACAAGTAGGAAAACTCCCATAGACAATTTCCCCGTAGTAAAACAGGGCGCCATTGTTATTTGTCAATGGCACTCGAGACTGCGACGACCATCACTACTGCTCGGCGGCCATCTTGGTTATTTTGTTAAGCGAATGGCCGACGGACCACTCGGTTTTGGGCGGGAAACGGAATTACGCGGGAAACATTTTTAAATGCACGGAACACTCCACTGTTTTTAATTTTAAACACTTTTTTGCTTCTGTAAAAACGGCAGTTATTAAAACACTTTTAAAGGGGTTTGTTGGACGAAATTTTACGCTCGGCTAAGTTTTATTTTTATCACCAGATGCTTTATGATTAATTCCTTTTAGTTTATTAAAGTTGGAATTTTTAAACTCTAACGTAAAAAGAGAAATAAAGAAATGAATAAAAATGTTAAACTTGTATTTCATTATGCTTTTGCGCGAGCTTAAAATTGTTTTAATTAGAAACGTAGGTGGACACGAAAAATATATTTATTGAACGGTTGGTGGCATAGTTGTAGCATCGGGGTCTCTGAGTCCAGAGATTTTTGGTTCGGATCCCCACTTCAACACGACTCTATTCTTATTTTAAAGCAAAAACCGCTTAGGATTTATTGGAAATAGTATTTACAAATTGAAAATATCTGCAAATGTCATAATATTGCATAATTTTTTTTTGTTAAAAAAAGTATTATAGGCTTTAATAAAAAAATATGATCTTCATAAACTCCAACGAGTTGTTTTAAAATAAGTCAAAATTACCTACTCGGGCTTATAATTTTGTAGAAAATAATCATATTTTCTATTTAATCATTAGAATTTCATAGTTTTTACTACAATTATAACTTAAATAAGATAAATAATTATTCGTCCAAGTAATTGAAATGAGCTTTTAGATCGGGTTCTTAAAAAAAAATGAAAAAACTTTTGGTTGTCTGTAAAGTCGGTTTACGGACGATAATTTTACGTGATAACATCATAAGAAAACATTGATGAAAAATTGCTTACTTTTATGAATTGAATTGAATCATTATTACTGAATTATCATTATTTTGTATAATACAAAGCAGGAGTTAATAGATTTTTTTTTTTTTCCTATAAATTAACATTTTTTTGCACTCGTTAATTTCACTTTCACTTTGTAGCTTGTGTGCTGCTGCTGTCTCCCTTCTACTCGGACGCATCGGCCGATGGAGTGGAAGAGAGATAGATGCGTCACCAGTCACCAACCGAACGCTTAGGCTGATCGTGCCTCTCTATCGGTTGTTCCGCGCTCTCGCTTGCACACTCGGCTCAGGCGTAACGTGACAATGAGTCATGCTTTTTCGTGTGTGCAGCCGGCGTTCATTGATTTATTAGACGTTATCGCGTCAAAAAATAAAGAAGCAAAGCACATAGAAAAAAATATTCGAAAATGAAAAAAAAGGCGTAGAAGGTAATAGCGTGAAAGAAGTCAGAGTGAAATAATATAATATTTAAGCGACTCGTCTCTCTTCCCGACACATCGCACCATGAACACTATACGGCAATAAGTATTAATCTGACGATAATGAACTGAGAATATCACGTTACAGCTCACTCCGACTGCCTCATTTCTGTCTAAGAATCGTGTTTCTATCCATTTCCAATGTTGAGATATTTAAGTGTAAAAATATCGAATTTTAATTAAACAGTACCGAAATAAAATTACATTTTTGTGATTTCTAAAAAGTTGACTTTTTTGAGTTAGTTCAGTTACATTTTCATATTACGATATGTTAGTTATAGTTTTGGTCATGTTTAAGTTAGGTACGATATATTTTCGTACGTAGAGCAGTAAATATTTTATTTCCTACTTGAGTTGGGTTGGAGGAAGTAAATTAGTGGCCCGGAAGAGGGTCGGTCATAAAAAGTGCCCAGTTTGATGGAGCTTCTGAACCCATTGACACATAGCCTTACTCAACAGAAATCGACATTCGACAGATTGGACAAAACTGGCCTTTTTACCACTGATGGAAACCAGCGTTATATGGAAAGAGATGCAAACAAAAAATATTTTCCGACAAGTTTTCTTAAAAACACAAAGTTTTTTTTTTTAATTTCTTTATTATAAATTTTGAAAATTTCACTAAATTTAGTACACAGTAAAAAAATTGAGTCAAGTAGTAGCACGCCGTGCATGAGGTCACGGGTTCGATTCCCGTAGGGGGTCATCCTGAAATATTGATTTATATGTGATTTTTATATTAATATTTCATGTGTGATACCTTGGACTGGTTCTGAAGCGTAAGGCTGATCACCTTATCTTAATGTATTAAAATAATCAAGATACACTGCACTTGGTGAACCAATGCAGTGCCCTATGCACCATTGGATGTGGATAAGGCTAGTAGTAGTAGTAGTAGCACAGTGGTTGCGTTGCGAATTGAGTCTAATCATCGTCGGATCTTGCTATACGAGTTTTTACAGTTTTCAGTATTCTTTAACTTAAATACTCAGGAGGGGGTTTACAGGGGTACGGGTGGAGAGATATGTTCGGGGATATGATTCGCCTTTTTCTTAAATAAACAACATAGAGTACAAGATATCCACTGTATTTTTCCTCTATGTGCAGCTGAGAGTCCTCTAGGACTTGGTTGAAACTTTAGTTAACATCGATTATCTGTCATGTGATGGTCACGTTCCAATGTTACTCGTGTGTTCTAAGTTCTTTATTTTATTTTCCCAAGTCAGGTCCACGTCCCGCAGCTCTGATGCAAACTGCTGACTGATTGTCAACAGTGGACATTCAGAACGCCAAAAACCTTATGCCTTGTAAAATGGGCAAGCTTGGTTAAAGCTCTCGGGAGGCATACGTAGTATATGGCTTGGGAGGGGCGGCCGATCGCTTGGCTTGGAGGCAGTTTATGGAATCCATATGTTCTATACGGTTTGATGATGATAATTTTTTTTTTTTTGACGCATACAGTTACAATATAACACGAAAAACAAATAATACAACTAAACCAATTAATTGTCTTTTGCATGTGTAGGGATGTGTGAGAGGGTGTGTTTCAGAGTGAGTGGACGTGTGAGAGGGTGTGGGTGTCTGTGGATATGTGAATTAAATACATTATTCTCTCCAGCACAAAAATAATTTAATTTATTAATAAGAACATAGTAAATTAAAAATAATAAACACTCCTTTGCCTATTAATAAGCTATGTCAATCAATTATTTAATAATTATCGTGAGTAAATTTATTTCCGTAATTTAGTATTTGTTAATATTTTCCAAATACAAAATTTGTTTTCAAACTTGGAAAAATTTGTCATTTATTATCAAAAGGGTTGTAAAATAATTAATTAGGTAATTCATGGAAAATATTACTTTGATCATCCTTCTTAATCTTTATTTTCCTCCTTTTCCTGATTAAATATTTTCTCCTTATTATATTTGCAGGAACATTGTTATTTGATCATTATAATTTGCTTTTTGATACACTCGCTGTTTGAGGAAATAATATTATTAATGAACAGATAACATTGAAAAGAGTAAACTATTTCTTTTATACGATCTTGTTTCTTGCATAATTTTTCTGTATTTTTTTTCGCAAAATATGTTATTTTTTCACATTTTTGGGGATAATCTGTGATGTAAATACCAAGATTATGATTTTCCAAAAAAAATAATCAAATTATAGTTATTTTATAAAATAATTAAAGAGGTTCATGATTTTATTATCAAATTTGTTATATAGTGCTGTGTGTAAGTTAAAAAACCTACCAAAATTCATTTTAATTGTACATGAGGTTAATTTGAAATATATCTGGTGAACTACAAAATATTTACTTTTTCATTTTTCATAATTCAGTAATTTTCCAATATGTTTAATTCTATTTTTAATTAATTAATCACCAGAAAACGTTATTCTCATATTGAATTGGTTGTTTAATAATTTATTCTTATTATTCTTAAGTAAAATTGAATTAATAATATCTATATTTAGTTGTTTTTGTTTCAATTTATATTATATTCTCAATGCTTCTTACATTTTATAAATATATTATATTATTTTAAGCCATTGAGCCGAACTAACATAATGTACTTAGTACTTATGTACTTTGCATATTATGAATGTTGCACACATTTGTAACAAGTCTGCTGATACCCTTTAGCTAATTTGGCGGTCCTGGACCATTTTTTATATATTTCAAATAATAAATAAATTTTAAAAATATCAATTTTTAAGACTATTTTAGCATTGGATTGAATGGGTGAATTATTTATGATGGATGTTACTTTTATATCAAAACTCTATTTATTTAATAATGTCTTGTAAGTAATTATGTACTTTATTTTTAAAAAACTGTTTAACAAGACTCATAAAATATTACATGAAAACTCATAAAATTGAGCTTATAATTTCTTTGTAAAAATATTGTTGTGATAATCTATCCCACCAGTTATTTTATTTTGGTATTCAAATCCATAAAACATTTAATTATTTTGGCGTCCGTAGTCGTAGGTTAATAATGTAAACACTGATATGGGAAAAACATTAATCATTTTGGAAAATATTTTATGCACTGTTCAAATTTATCAACGTCAAATTGTAAATCTTCCGAAGGGGGAAGGGGCTTGGCAAGGGTCTAAAAATTCACGAGTTGGGATAATTGAAATTTTCAAATTAGGTTTTCCCATAGTAAACACGATTTTCTTAACATGTTTCGTGTTTATTTTTGAACACATGGCTTAATACAGTATCTGATCATTACCGACGCGTAAGATTGATCATGCATTCTTATCAATTATCCAGATTCACTGCACTTGGTGTGTTAATATACACCGTAGAGTGTGGATAATAATCTGATAATTATATGTACAAATATTTGAAATGTTATGATACGTGGCTTAATCTTACCAATAAACCCTTTAAACGCCTTGGTAATCCGTTTCATGCACAAAATAAACCATGCATAATTTTTCAAATATAAATTATAAAATATCTGAATCGTTTCTAATACTAAGACAAGAAGATACTGATTTTATGACTATAAACGTCAAAGCTGAGTCCTTTTTACAAAAATAAGGTATGGATAGAGAGAATTAATTAAATTGAAAATTATTAATAACAATCAAAGCTTTATTTTTGGAAGCTTATCGCAAAAAATCTAAATTGAATTTTATACTGGAAAAATAAACGTTATCAATTTGAATTTATTATGCAAATAAAATTTTATGACTAACCGTTTATTTCAAAAAGGTTCAATTTGCGTATAAAACCTGAATTATTTTAGAAAGCTTTATTTTATTCAATTCAAATTTTCAATGTTTAAGACATTAATGATACCTTTGGTAAAATGCGTAAGTATGTAAGTATTTTCATCTAAAAATATTATGTTTCCTTTAAAAAGGTACAAGAACACGATTAAAATTAAAATTAAGATACTGGCCAATTTTTATAAAAACTAAAATTGTACAGGACACAATAAACGCCATTTAATTAAAAATAAATTTTAATAGAAAAAACCACAATTAATACTGCAGACGATTTTCAGCAGCTTAGAGACGTGGACTTTTGTAACTTGGAAAGACACGCGAGATTTGGGGATTGATGAATATCCACGAAACAGACGTTATGTAGAAACCATGTACTCCAGGTAGGGATGAATTTCATTGGATGCAGAAAACGATAATGTGTCTAATTTCTCTAAAAAAATGTAACAAACTAATGTATTTTTTCACACTTTGATTTGCACAAGTAATTTCATAAACCGTTAGACTTTTAGCTTCATGCAAGTAATTCCACAAACCACTGGACAATTTTACATTTTTCTAAATACCTCCCCTAACCACCCTCTTACTTAAGAAAATGAGAACAAACAACTGTTGCCCAGGGGGTAGATCCAAAAATAACTGCCATAACGGTTATCGATTTTACGTCCTGTTTTAAACTGAATAAATTATTTACAAACATAACATACCTCCCACGCGGAATAATACCTGATATTTACTTGATTTGTGTTAGCTGGCGTATTTGAAATAGCGTAACACAATTCCAACAGAAAAATAAAGATATTCCGATAGCATTGATCCGATTATTTTTTTGCTTTGTATGTGCTGTAAAACCTTTTCATAAAATTGAGGAAAGAAAATTACATTATAATATAAATATATTATGAATTCTATATTCACTAAAGACCGTGTTTAAATGATAAAAAAACATACTTTAAACGGAGCGTTGAACAATATTATTTTATCTACATTAAATTTAGTTTCTTTTTATATATTTTTTCCTGCAATATTCTTTGTTTCGATGTAATTTCAAATATCAACGCATATCAAAATAAAAATGTAATGTCCCAGAATGACTACTTTAGCAATGTACCTATTTACATAATTTGTATCTATTTAAGGCTACATCTGAGGCCAGCGTTAGTTTTTTTATCTCCAAACATTCACAAAGTTTAAAAAAAATGTGTTTCAAACATTTTCCTTAAGAATGACGCGAATAAAAAATGAAAAATAGTATTCTTATTTTCATAATATCTAAGGTGGCAGTGCAATAAAAACAAGCAAAAGTTTAAAAGAACAAATTCTAATGAATTACGTAGCTAATTTTAATTCTAGTTAATTTTTTATCTCACATAAAATGCTATAAAAAATTGAAACTAATTTTGCGGCCACATTTCATGTGCGCCGCTGAATTTGTCCCATGCTATAACTACATATAATTAAGGCAAAACACGATTATTTTTCCAGCCTCAGTACCCCTATTGGCAGAATAGTAATCAACAAGCGCGGTAGCGCATTTGGCTATCGTGCGTGAGGTCGCGGGTTCAATTCCTGTAGGGGGTCAACATGAAATATTTATTTACATTATGTCATGCTCCTTACCTCCTCCGGGTTACTCCAGTGAGGATTTTTTTTTGTTTCTGTTATGTAATATTTATCGTTAATAAATTAATGTGTGATAGCTTGGACTGGTACTAAAGCCTGATCATAATATAATAATCACCTAATAAAATGATCAACAGACACATTTTTTAATTTTTTTAATTTTTTTTAAATTTATTTATTTGTTTTTTACATATACATAAGGTACATCACTTGGTGTACCAATGCAGTGCCCTATGGACTATTGGATGCATATAAGGGAAAGTAGTAGTGTAGTAATCAACTATATTTCATTGGTGCCATGAGATGACATAATTTACCGTACATACGGAATAAATAAAGGTTTTTTCTTAATATACAATCAGTGTCAACTAAAATAATAAATTGTAAATTAATATATGGCCACCATATTGAACCCCCTTATTTTAAAATTATAAAAGCCTAAAATTCATGTTTAAGAGGAATGTTTATTAATTTCAGGTTGCCGTAGTATTTTATCAGAAGTATTTATGAATGATGTTAAGGCGTAGTATTTCCCCAGAAGGTAAAATAATTCATGAATGATTCGGGGGCAGTAGTTTATTTTCGGAAAGGTTAATACATTTACGAATGGCTGAGCGTAGTAAAAACGAGTTGATCGTTATACGAACTGGTTATAATTAGCAACCCTTCTTTTTTGGTTGTATTTCAGAATTTTATAACAGTTGCCAGAAAAATATTACAGTATTCGAAGTATCTACGAAAGCGTTTATATAAATATTTTTAAAAATGTTTAGAAACATCAAAAACTGCCCAAATTACGGAAAACGAAATGTGTGCATGAGAAGATGTATGAACATTGAGAAACCAAATAAAATGTACTAAGAGAGGTAGTTGAAGTAAGGGAATGTCGAGTGTGGTCCCATACTCTCTACCTACCCTTTTGGGTACATGGCGTGATTGTAAGTTTACTTTATACAATAAACCATTAGAAGACAGATCATTTTACCTACGTGTAATTTATTTATTTATTTATTTACATTTAAATAATAAAACGAAAGATGGCGACTCACCAATGACAATGATCTGCCCCAACTTACTAGATAATCCGTATCGAGTCAGGGCATTTTCATTAAAATTTCAATTGAATAGAAAAATTTCATGTTTTTTAATAAATTAATGCAATGCCTTAAGCATTATTTGCAAATACGAAAGGAAACAGTGAAATGATTTTTGAAGTTAATTCTTTATTATGTCACAGAAATTCTTGTAATAATCGAAAAAGTGTCTCAGGAGTTAACCGTAGAGTATTTATTATTTTGATTACTTTAATGTTGTTTTAATGACATAACTGAGAATCTAACAAATTTTCGCTGTGTGCTAAGTGATCACTTAAACCGACCGACATCGGAAATTCCCAAAGTATGTTACAAAAATAGTTTCAGGGAATCCAATGAAACCTCAACACAGTATGTTATAAATTTTGAAGTCAAAAACCAATTTAAAATCGGAATAAAGTCATCATAAAAAAAACATTTTTTGATGCAATATTAAAAAAACCAGCGAAACAATTGAAATCGGGATAATTTTGAATTTCATAATAGTTACTAAATAAATTTTACCTTCAAAGAGACTCACATTTTAAAAGCGAAGGATAAAGTATATCACTGTTTATTTAATCATAAAGCGTAAACTTTATTTTAAATTTTTGTTCAGAGAAAACTGTTGCCTTGTTAAAAAAAAATAGCTGTGTTTGTACGTAATAACAACAAAACGAGTGAAAGTGTAAAGTTTAACGAAACTTTAAATTAAGTTTAATAAAAATTAAAAAATATTACGAACGATGAAACGTTTTTTCACTTAAACCATTTCACAAACACGATTATATTTACACTATTTAAGTTAAAAGACGTATCCTATAATCAACAGTTCCCACTCAAGTAGAATCCGATAAAGCCTCACTTGGCGAATGAGGCAAAAGTGATTTACAAGTGGTTTAGATGTAAGTGGTTTTGTTTCGTTTAAGTGTGACCACTCACGGTTCAACCGTCCCCACCGACGCCTGAGTGGGTACTGCTGATCAGGTAGGGAAAATGTGGGTGGAAATCTACCCACTACCCCCTCCCTTCCCTCCTCCGCCCCCCAACCCACGCCCAGGAATGCCGCCCACGGAAGCAACCTTTGCCGCCCATCCGAACAGCATCCGATCCAGGGCGGAACTGATCAAGATTAGATACAAATAAACACAAAGAAAACTATTAAATCTAACATTTTGATGCTTTGCCATCTTGGGAAAAAAACAATCTACTAACAAAATATTTTGTGAAGTCAGGAAACAAAATACTCACGAAGAAAATAATATAAAACGTTGCTAGTAAGAAGATGGTAAATATCTATTATGTTAATTCATAGACCAATCTTTGATCGTCTATTGATCGTATATTTAAAATATTTTTCTTAATATAGGATGAGTCTTGGTAACTCATGAGAACACAATCCAATGTTAGTATGAGATTAACAAAAAAAAATATTTTTTACGAGTTGATTGAAAGTTTTTTATACTTATCTGAAACATTATTGTACTAAAAATTTATACGACAAAAATAGCCCGTGAATAGTTTTAAAAACATGATTTGATTATTTCAGAATGCAATATTAATAAAATAACAACAAAAATTGAAATTAATATTTGTATAGTTACAGGTGATGTTTTTTAAAATATATTGATATTTCATGTTTGTGTGATACCTTGAACTGATTTCGACGCGTAAGACTTATCATCTTACCTTCATGTAATAAAATGATCAAGACACACTGCACTTGGTGTAATGACGCAGTACCCTATGCACCATTGGGTGCGGATAAGGGAAAGTAATAGTAGTAGTCGTTTTAAAAAAAAAAAAAAAGGTTTTATTTAAAAAGTGTCTTGTGACTATTCTAATAAATTCTATTCTAATAAACAGGACTATTCTAATAAATACAATAGGTAACAAAAAGCAAAGACAAATATTGAAACAACTATACAAACACCAATTACTATTTAAATTAAAACGATTGCCACTTGAAAAAACTGCGTCAGAAAACAATTAAAAAGTCCACCACTTTCGTCGTAAATGGTTAATTTCAGTATAAACCCGAGCTTTGTCGATACTCCAAAAGTGAGAGCAACATTTTTTCAATTACCCCTCCGTAATAAACATTTTCCGGCGACATTTTAAGCCTTTATCGTTTAAAAATGTAATTAATTAACGCCCAGAGACTTTACCCGAGTAATGATGGTATGAAATATTAATAATAAGTATCCATTTCTAGTCCTTTAAAGAGATTAGTATCTAACCGGATTATTCTGTCATGGAAGTATTTTAAATTTGTATTTTTTGGGTTATCAAGTGCAGAAACCCTTGAAATGGCGGTTGAAAACATTTTTGTTTTCAGTATGAAAATTGTATAATATTTTATATATATTCGGACTGGCACTGAAGCGTAAGACAGATAATCGTGTTTTTACGTAATAAATGGCCATGTTACGTTACAATTGGTGTAGCAATGCAGTGCCCTATGTACCATTAGGGTTAGATAAGGGAACATGGTGATAGTATTTTTTGTTGACTAAAATACTTAGTTTTGTACTTGTACGATTGCATTTTAGATTATTTTAGATCTTAATAGAGATCAAGATATCTCTTTTCTAAGAGATTTATTTATTTATTTACGGGCATAAACTTTATTTAAACACAATTAAATAATGTTATAAACATTACAAAAACAGTAGCAGGAAGGGTAATGCAAATGTACTAGTTTATAGCTGGGAAAAAACTACAACAAGATCTAGTCTAATTCAGTGAATGTTTCAATCTTGATAGATTTACTCCGAAAAAGTCCAGATCTTGTCTTGAGTTAACAATGCAACAATGCCGTAGTTTGTTTAAAAATGTTTTTCTAGAATTTAAAATTAATGAAACAATGTTTTACCTACCGCTTTAACTTTTACAACACAAAAAACAAGGTTATTTACTTATAATTAAAGGTTATGCTGATAGTGAAAATAATTACTTGTGTAAAAAAAGTCTTTTCCCAATTGAAATCTATGTAAGTGGGGAAATTAATCACTTCCCTTAAATCAAAACAATATTATTCAGGTTTTTTCAAATTGAGCTTGTTTTTCAGTGAATAAAAGTAATTTCGTAGGATCATTAATAGGGTGAGGGTGGGTCACTTTGTCACCACCCACTAAACCACGAGACGAGGAAATAAAATTCCTATTTAAATATTTATTGTTTCTTTGAAAATATGTCAAATAAAAATATAATGATACTGTAGAAAGATGACGAAATTTCATCGTTGGTAAATTATGTACTTGTGTCTGTTTTAATTTATTTATTTTATTCATATTGTGGTTTTGTGATTAGAGTCGTAGACAACCAATGAAGATAACTGATTAAATATCTTATGTAGTTTCAGATCAAATTCTATCACTTCCAGTATTTTACTTTTCAGAACAGTTATTTTATTTTTTATTCTATTTTATTAAAAATAAACGGCACTCAGTGCCTTTTACATATTAAATATTTACAGCAAATACATGAAATCATAATAAACATAAAAAATGTAAAAATAATCCAGCATCAAATAAACATTGCATTAAAACATTAAACTTTAGAACCCAAATTGTATGCACACTAATCGATACATTCGGCCTTGAAATAATTTAGATGTGCCAACTTGTAGGCATTAAAATTGACATCGAATGTATCGCCAGTATGCATAAACTTATTGCCTAGATTGCGGAGTCTATTGATGACAGTTGTTGAACATAGAATTTTTTTTTTTTTTAAATATTGACTCAAGTGTAGGTACATATTTTATGTATATTTCCCTTGTAGAGCCCTTTTTAAATTTCAACACCCAGAGTTACGACATTGAGATCCATCCTATACCTATTTTTCATACCTATTTTTTAAGATCCATCAGGATTTTAATTCTGTACTCCCAGTGTTTTGGCAGTCGCAGTTTTTTAAATTTTATTTGAGAAAGCAAAGTTAATATATGAAAATACCTCCATAATTGTGCCCTTTTTTTATAAATGATCAGAATGGATGAGTTCAATAACATTGTTAGCATTACCTCCATTTTTACCCAATAAATTAATATTTCATGTATTTGCATTAAAGCGCAAGACTAATCGTATCTCCGTGAAATAAAATGATCAAAATATACTAAACCGGTGTAATGGCTTCCTATGTCGTGGCCTATGCACCATAGGGGAGGAAAAATGAAGGAACGAATGAATAAATTAATAACGTTTTATCAGATAAGAAACATCCCAACTTGAAACTTTCAAACGTGAGAAGGAGACGATTTCGTTCAATTTTGTGCAAATTGTTATCTCGCATTAAATGTTCATTTTTGTATTTTTATCATCTCTTTCATCTTGTTTGAACTCTCTCTTATTCCTCGCCCTCCCCATTTACACTCGACTTTCTCCATTCTTCCTTCTATCTTGTAACCTATTTCAACCTACGTTTTACCAATCTCTTCCAATCTCGTCCATTTTCTTTTCACCTCGTGGTCGTATCGGATGTTTTGATGGTTCGTTTGCAACACTGACACCTGTATCAAACTGTCAATCGCTATAATATAGGGTTTCTGGTAATCGTGAAATGTACACAAAACCGACGGAAGGCAAACATTAAGATTTGAACATTGACAGTAATATTTAAAACTTCATTTAAGGTGTTTTTAAAATATTTTCATTTTATGTATGCATAGGGTATTTGACTACCGTGCACAAGGTTGCTGGATCGATTCCCTGTGTGTTACAGATTATTGGGCTTTGTGATTCGAACTTGTCAAAAATTTGAGAATATACTGGCGATGACAAGCTTATTTAATGGATAGCCTTTATTACAAGAAATACATAAGCCAAATGGAACTAATTCAAAAAAAAATCTTGAGATACATTCATATACGAATGTACGGGACGTACCCAAAATTTATGCATCATGAAGAGCTATTAAAAGAGACCTCGTCGCAAAGTTTGAAATCTAGAACAGATAATGTATTGATGACTCTAGGCTTTCAGATCCTAAACAATAATATACCTAAGAGTTGTATGTGTGGGACAAATATTCCAGAGGCCGACGTCATGTACTGCTGAATAGTCCTCATGGCAGAACTGACGTGATTGCGTATCATACCATGATAAGAGGTATGGAAATGTTAAATGAACTTAAGCCCACTATATACGGGACAGTTTAATATACATTTTCCTGTGCAGTCTGAAAACTGTCCCGTATAAAGCTAAAGCTGGATGAAAAACAAAAAAACAAATAAGCATTACTATAAAATACCTTAAAATAATCAAATCCTTATCAAAATAATGGTTTTATTAAACCTTTGTATGTGAATAATTCGACGGTGGAAAGAAAAAAAGTTACTAAGCGACATAATAAATGTACAAAGGAAAATGATACCAAAAGACATAATATTATGTCACTTGGTATCATTTTCCTTTTCACATATTATGTCGCTTAGTAACTTTTCCCTTTCCACCGTCGATTACTATCTCTTTTTTCGTTTATTTTCATAGAAATCTCACTACAAAATCTTGCTGTCAAGTCATTACGGCAGCCAAATGACAACTGAAAAAATGTCTAGTACCATAGTACAAAAAAGCTCTTAGTAGATTAAAGTTCCTGTGTATTATTTTATTTCATCACGCGCATTTGTAGACGAGACCATTTTATGAATAAATAAAGTGAGTAATTGAGTACGGTATCTTTCTTCCTCTAGACTTATATTTCACAATACCTTTAACAATTTAAATAGCGACAAAGGTAGAAAAATATATGAAAAGATCGGACGTCCCAAGTATAAGCGCAGCAACTATCAGAATGGCAAATAATCACGAGTATCAAACTAACTAACTATCATGCCGTTTCCCCAAAGGGGTAGGTAAAGAGGACAGAACGCCATAGATAGTTCAAAAAATCTCTCAGTAGATTAAAGTTCCTGTGTATTACTTTAATTTCATGACGCGTATTTGTAGACGAGACCCTTTTATGAATAAATAAAGTGAGTAATTGAGTACGGTATCTTTCTTCCTCTAGGCTAATATTTCACAATACCTTTAACAATTTAAAAAGCGACAAAGGTAGAAAAAGATATAAAATTTTCGGACGTCCCAAGTAAAAGCGCAGCAACTATCAGATGATGGTAGGCAAGGAGGATAGAACGCCACACTCCTCAGTCCCGGCACACTTACCATTCTCCCTGCAGTTTCATACATTTTCTCATGCACGCACGCCGATTATGTCGACTTCTACATACAGGCACACTCGATTATTTTACTTTAGCCGTTCTTCTATGACTGAGCCATCGTAACAGACCTTTCTTAATTTTGTCGAAAATGCTTATCTCAGCCTTGCGGTCTTCTCTGATTTCGACGATAGTTCACCTACCATACCACGCATTCGCCTGAGAGATCGTTCTCTAACACCATTTAATTTATTTTCAAACTTTTTTCTAACTGCATGATTCGCTGCGTTGGATGTTAATCAATATAATATGTAACTCGGGTCAGTATGAGGTCGATATCGACCTTGTATGTGGATTATCTAGGCGTTTACAGGGTTTATGACCTGTCATTGGCTGGGTTAAGTGGCCACTTGATGAATTACAACATTTCCCATTCCGCCCATCATTTGATAACCATATATGACAAATTTCGAAACTTGCTTATATATTGAACTCGCATTCGTGATTCCGCATTTTTAGAGACTTTCTCACTGGTGACATCTGTTGAGAAGATTGTTAAGCGTTTTTGGGCAATCAATCTTTATTGGTGTAGGTAAAGCTCATTCGAACTTAATTACTTTCTAGAAGACGCCTGAAGATTTCTCTCCAATTTTTATTTGCTTTATATTTTAACCAGTAAATATTTTAACAACATTTTGAATGTGTACAAATCAGATCCGATCAGTACTGGCTTATCCATGGTGGGCTAGTGCCCAGCATGGAAAGGTATAATCTAGTAATTTGTCTACAAGTTAGTTTTTGTAAACATTCAAAATTTTGTTAAAATAATCACTTTTTGTAAGATACCTACTGTGTTTATACTTTGAGCGTCCGAAATGTTCCGGGATGAGATGTATTTTGGTAATGATTTATGACAAAAGGGATAGCAGAACACAAATAATTCAGCCGTATACGCTGGTAATGGACGAGGCGATAAGATACATCATTTAACAAAAGATAATTCTATAATTTATTTACCGGAATACAGTGTTCTTACATCTGGTGTACCTACCTTGTATGTTTGTAATTTTAACAACCCTAGGTATTGTATACACAGATAAATGCTTTATTAGTCACAATTTTTATGCATGAGAAGATATATGAATGTAGAGGAAGCAAGGAAAATGTGTCAGGACATAGTGGTGTGGCGTTATATCCTTATGGTGTAGCGGATAGTGCGTCGGGCTGCCACGCAATAGGGTGTGGTTTGATTTTCGTTATGTTAGTTTGTTTTTTATATTTAATTTTTATATAATTTGTGATACCTTTGACTATTTTTAAGCGTAAGACTGATCACCTATGTGATAAAATGATCAAAATACACTGCCCAGTGCCCTGTGCACCATAATGTGCGCATAAAAGGAATGAATGATACCTTGGACTGGCGCTCATTCCATCATGTAACAAATAATCGAGATTGATTGCACTTGATATTTCAAAGCAGTACATGCACTATTGGATACAGATTAGGGAAAAAAGTGGTAAACAAGTATCTTGTTTCAAATTTGAATCTGCGTAACTGCTTTTATAATAAACGTTAAAAAATAACTCTGATTTTACGCAAACCAGGAAAAGGAGAACTAATATGTTATGATTGCTCTTTTTACTTTCGTTAAACTATACCCTAACCCACGTCAAAGCCCATTATTTACTGTCGAAACTGGCTTTTTCAACGTCGAAGTGTGATATAGTTGTCATAATAGCAAAAGTCTTCGCGTGTTAATTTACCTCGTAGCGTGTTGTAGAAATGGTAGGTAGTTGTTATTTTTGTTTGTTACATTATTTTTTCATACTTAATAGGCCTGGTCGTTTGTCAAAAAATAATCGTCAAATAAATTAAATTTATGATTAAAATTTCTAGATAAAGCTCCCAAATAATGCTAATTAATAATCCATTAAAACCTTCTTTGAAAATACTTCCCTTCTCTAAAAGATATTTGAAAAAATACATCCTTAGGGATACGGTGCGATGGTTAGGTCATGTGGAACGAATGAATGATGGAAGAACGGCTAAAAGAAGATATACCTAATGTAAGCGTGCTAGGGTGTAAAAGTCGTGGAAGGTCGAAGATCTAAGAGTACTTGGAAGTTGACAAGTAAAAATTCGGAATAATAGATTTCAGCGCTACTAATACTACAGATTTTGAACGGGTGGTGGCCCAGTGGTTAGCGACGCGGTCTCTGAGTCCAGAGATCGTCGGTTCGAATCCCCACTTCGACATGACTCGATTCCTATTTTTAAACACAAGCCGCTTATGCTTTATTGAAAATAGTTTTAACAAATTGAAACATGTGCAAATATCATAAGATTGCATAGATTTATTTTTGATTAAAAAAAAAAAAAAACTTGTTTATTTAAAACAGTTTTCGTAAAAAAATTAAGATTTTTGCAAAAAACTCATTTGAAAGTTTAATAGCTCCATGTGATGTTAAAAAACACTTACTTGAAAAAAGTTACCGTTATTCAAACTTATTTCACCATAGCATAGGTATGTGTTATTCATTTTACACATTGATATTATCATCAATAAAACTAGACTTAAGCCCACTTTATATGGCGCAGTTTACTTCACAGTTTTCTGTGCAGTCTGAAAACGGTCCCGTATAAAGCTAAAACTGCATGAAAAACTGTGTGCTAGTGTCAGATTTAAGCTGACATGACAGTCAATTTTTTTTATGTAAACGTTTAAGTAGACATTGGTTTATTGTATGCTTTTAAATACGTAAAAAACCAATAACATATTTACAATATTAGCTAAATATACAATTTCCTGAGAGCAAACATACGATAATAACTTACAATCGCGTTTCAAAAATACACATATTTAGCGTGTCTTTTGACAGAAGTTTGACAGACTGCACAGTTTTCTGAACAAGAAACTGTGTAGTTTTCTGAACAAGAAACTGTCTCATATAAAGCGGGCATTACGGTATGTCTACTAATGTGCTCAAACAATCCTATGTTCAGGTGATACATGGCCGCAAATGAATATTTATGTCAGGAATAATAAACTTTATGAAGGAAAATTAATTAAACCAACAAAGTTTAACTTGAAAGTTTCAGCTAAAGTAGCGGAACGTGTACAATAAATGAGAACTGGAGTCGTTAAATAATGCACTGGACTACCGATTTAGAGTTCCTTTGGTAAAGTTAAACTTGGGTGTGTTTTTAAAGAAGTTTTGTTAATACTCGTAAAAGTAGAATGTCAAAAGTACTAATTAGTAATTATTATTTTTATTATAGAAAAAATATCAATATTTTTAATGATTTTAAAATATATGCTTATCTAAGATATTTATGCAAATAAATGCATATTTCAATTAATAGATAATGGAAGCCTTAGCAGCGTGTATTTGAAAATAGGAATTAAGTCGTGGTGGAGTAGGGATTTCAAATTACGATTTCTTGACTCAAAGGCCGCGACGCTATTACTGGGCCACCACCCGTTAGCAAATTTATTTATTTACTTACATTTCAATGTTGTGCACACAGTGCTATATTTGGTACAATGAACTAAGAATTTTCAATTTGAGGTAATATATACAACATAACACCAATTACGTGGACAACACAATGTACAAGACAAATTTCTGACGTGAACAAACAAAAGTATACAAAGTGGTTATGTTATGTCATGTGTATGTGTGTTGTTGTATGTGTGTGGAGTGTGGTGTGTGTGTTGGGAAATCTGAATATTTTAACGCAGGAGACGATTAGTAAAGAGAAAAGGGATACCGCCGTCCTGGCAGACCGTCGATGACCAGTAAATATAGTAATTAAAATATAGTTATGGATGTAGGAATAAGACGCCATTGTTTTTTGCATAATAATTATTTCCTAAACATAATAACTTCTACGACCCTTAATCATAAAGGGCGACAATATGTTTATTGGTAAAAGTTTTGTAACCCCAAATACTAAGGTCACACAGGATAGGGATGTAAGGCAATGAGATTTCAGATGTGAACATTTTAAGAACTCGCTTTCCGTCGGTTACAGGATGCGGGTGTTAAAAAAAAACAAGATTTCTGATTATTTTTCAAAACAACTAACTAACCATTACGCCATTACCCCGAAGGGGTAGACAGAGAGGATAGAACGCCTCACCACTCTGCCCTGGAATACTTCTCTTGCTTCCTCCACATTCATACATCTTCTCACGCACGCACGTCAAAATAAATTTAAAAGGTTCCTTTACATAAATTTAAGTTTTTAATTTAGTATAGGTAGAAAACTTACACCATATTCAATAAAAATAATTACTATAGTATTTTAAAAAAAATAGTATTTAAAAAATCCAAAACCTTTATCAAATTAATATAAATTAATTTCAGATATCCGATAGTTTCGACTTTGGTAGCAAAGCTTGATTTCATACAAATTACCGACTTATCTCAACTAATAGTGCCGTAAATGTAAATTTGTTTGAAATAATATCTGAAAACATTCGATTATATTAGATTTTATTCGGTTAAATAACAATATGGTTTCTTTTACCCAGTACAATAAATGACAGACCACTTCTCATCATAATATAACTACCATAATTGTGTTGTTATGACATTTCGATCGATCGGATTCGTGAACATAATTCGAGCAAGATAATCGTCTGTAAATAGGTCAAACCCTTTAACTAACAAAATGTGGATTTTTCATGAGACGTGAAAAACTGACAACCTAGTTCCTACCTTGAAAAATTGCTGAGATTAAATGTTTGTAAGATATAAATGACTTAATTTTATTAGAGCTTAATAGTTAAATTACATTTGCAATATTTATCGATTTTTAAAAAATAAATAAAAAATCCCCTTTTTGTTGTATTTGATTCCTGGATTGAAGGAGTGCAGCGCCTTGCGCGAACTCGAACGAGGGGACATCGCAGAGTGGTGAGATCCTTTTTAGTCCCATCCCTGACCCATATTAGAGGGTTAAAACAATACTTTCAAGTATAGCCTTAGTTAGTTAAATTATTAGAGCTTGAAAAGAAGATATCGTTTGAAATAAACACATAGTTGGATACACAGTGTGTAAAGGTGGAATCATTCTTACTATAAAGACTATAACTATAACTTAATCTACGTCATTTTTTATTTTATAATTATTTCCCCGCTTCTTCTTCCGGTATAAAGATACCAATATCTCGTTTTTTTTTTTTTTTTAAATATCTTGTTTACATTATCTGTTATTTTTTCCATTTTTACATGACTTTATTTTTCTCTTTTGCCACGTGCACACTGTTTGACTTTCGCAGTATACCCACAAACAGGCTATGCCTTGGTGGGATTTTTGTTTATATTTTTTTAATGTATATGTGTTTTTTAATGTTTATCTATATAAACAATAAATTTTCTTTTAAATAAAATTTTCTTGAAAAAAAAAAAATTTTTATAACACTTATCTTTTACGAAACCCAAAACACAAAAAATATGATTTTACTAGCTGTGCAAAATAAGGCATTTCATGAGATCCCATTTATAACTGGAATTCGATGAAAATATATTTTTCGGATATGAGATTCGGTAACGACACCAAACCTTCATTACATCCCTAGTACACCCTGTCTCAGCCTACAGAGCCAGCGGCCATAAATGCGTTATTATTTTCAATTATTCAGGACCTCTGAAAACAAGATGGCCGCCCATGGATATTCGGATATCACCCTCCAGCGCTAATGTTGCGTATTTAATCTCGGCGAAATAGATGTTCCCAACCCAAGATACAAATACGCATTTAGAATAATTGCGGCGGTCGTTAAATCTGAATGGATTATTTTTCATTTGTTTCGATGTAAATTCTAACATTTACTCATCTCGCGTATTACTTGAGTATAGACAGCGTGTTTAGGAAAAGTGGCGTAGCCCTCAAAATTTAAAAACAATTTCAATGCGTTTTTAAGTGTTTACGGTACTCCCTAGTTTAAGATTTTGACCTGCAAAAATGTGATATATTCACGAGAAATTTTTATTTGAAATCAATAACCGCAAAAAGAAAATTTATTAAACTAGGGCTACCTTAAAATATGTACAAATTGCGTATTATATAATAAAGGTACATACGTTGCTTTTGAGTAACAAAGTTATTGTTAGAATTATAAGGTGGGTATTTCATCTTTGTAAGGGACACAGAAGTGAGGCAACGGACACAGCAACCCTTGGTTATGTCATCCGGCGAAAGCGTTTTGGCTGGCTAGGCCATATACTACATATGCCTCCCGAGAGCCTTAACCATGCTTGCCTGTTTTACAAGGCATCAGGTTCTCGGCGTCCTGGTCGTCCACTGTTGACGATTCGTCGGCAGTTTGCAACAGAGCTGCGGGACGTGGACTTGACTTTGGAGGATGCACGGGAGCTGGCGGCCGATCGCTTGGCCTGGAGGCAGTTTGTGGATTCCATATGCTTCACACAGGGAGCGGATATGGTATGATGATGATGATGATGATTTCACGTTTTATTTTAATTTATTGTTTCTTGGAAAAAAATATCAGTTACATAATATTATTAGTACATATTATATAAAGTAATTCATTTTGAGTACATGCATAAATAATTATATGGTTATAAGGGTTTTATTCAGGATGTATCCTGTCGTACCAAGCACAGGGAAGTATCAACAGTTCATCACTTCTATCCTTAAATGTTGGAATTTGTTTGTTTTACATTAATTTTGGTTGCAACTAAATGTTTTCATTAAATATTCAAAGTGTTTTTTTTTTTAATTAGGTTCCCTCCTTACAATATATCGTGGGTATACTGGCAAAAAACGTTAACTCTAATATACCTGTTTTGAGAAATCAAGCATTTAAGTTTTTTTTTTTTCCATTTTATTTTTTTTTTTTTATTCTATTGCATTATGAGTTGAAACTTTAATTATTTCTCATTTTTTCAAACATGTAATTAATTTTCATACTTGGAAAACTTTTATTGTTAATAGCAGTATTTCCTTTTTATTTTAGAGAAAGAAAGAATTATGATTTTAGGTTAGGTACTTCAGAAAAAAAGCGCTTTATAAGTTATCCAAAATTTGTGTTTCTGCCGAGCTTTAAAAACTTAACAATACTGCATCATTAAATCCAAACAGCATATTTTCGAGTTAGCGTTTTTTGCCAGTATACCCACGATATATTAGTTACTAAAGGTAATTAGCGTTAACTGCAGTAGACACCGCAAATTTGCTTAGTAAATTGCAGAAGTTACTCGTAAATCTCAAGTAAAATCATACTTAATTTTATTAAAGTGTAGATATTGGATATAACGTTTAACGATACCATAAAATTTTAACGCATACAAAATACGGAAATGAATAGGCGGACATAAAGATCTCATAAATACCCAGCGAGGTAGAACCTCTTCTATGCTTAGGATGGCAGTAGGTATTGTTAAAATCTTAAGATTTGGTGAATCTACATCATATTTGGAGTCGAATGTGTAATATGACTTTAATCTGAGTTGAAATAAAAATAAATTTTCTTTTCAGATTAAGTAAAATTGTAAAAATTCTTTAAAAAAGTTTTTTTTACTAAAAGTATTTAATTTTACTACATAAATTATATTTTAAAACAATTAACTGAAAATTTGTAAAAAAAAAAATCTACTTCTTCGTCAAATAAAAAAAAAAAAACTCTATAAAATCGACTCCAAATATGATGTAGATTCACTGGTTTTCCGCGTGTTCATTGAGTTTTATCACACGGTGTATTTATTTTTGATATCAAAAGAGATGAAAAAAATATATTTTTAACAAATGTGAACTACCTACTTCGAGGGGAGAATTTGAATTTTGTGGGTGACAGCATTTTTCCTAAACACAGTTTAAAAAACATTCGGATTATTTCGGTTCTGGTTACAGAGAATCTGTTAATGTATTATGTTAGTTCCAAAACAGCGGGTTTCATAAAAACTGTTAATTGTAGAAGTTTATTCGTGTTTAAGACCGGTTTTTGCTGTTAAACTTAAATTTTATAATTATAACGGAAAATTGAAATACCAAACCAATTCTGTAACCTTAAGTTATTATGACCTTAAGAATTTTAGAACTTTCGAAATAATCATTACTATGTAGAAAATTGACCTTTAAAAATAATAAACTTTATTGTGTCTTTATTTCAACATGTCAATAAAGTTTGTATAGATCATTGTAGAATTTTGGTGTTTTAATAATAGATGTAACTGGACAGACAAATATTAACTTAAATAAATACAAACATAAGTTTAAAAAATTATTTACCTTACACAAAACTCTACGTACAGCGGGACACCATTGAATCTACGTCATATTTGGAGTCGATTTTGTAGAATAATTTTTATTCAATTTGATCCTGTAGTTTTCAAGAATATTAACAAGAAGTTGATAATTTATTTAGTCATATTAATACTATTCATAAAAAAAACCGGATTTCAATAAGAAATTGTGCAATTTTACTTAATCTGCGATACTTATGAAAGCATTTTTGAGATTAAAAAAAAATTTTTTTTCAACCTAGATTCTAAAGTCATATTACTTATTCGACTCCAAATATGATGTTGATTCACCAGTTTTCGGGTTGTACTCCTAGTTTTCTTACACCATGTTTATTATGTATATAGATCTAAAAAAGTTTTAAGCTCGTCTTTTTTTTTTAACAAGGAGATGTGAAATTTCATTTTTTAAAAAAAAAACAATAGTTTGCACGTTATAATTTTCTATTATGTTCACATGTTGAGCATTCTACGGATAAAATTTATCTACTACTACTACTTATATTCTTGCGTAAGGGCACCGCATTGGTACCCATACAGAATGGTGAAGCGTATTTTGATAACATGAATGGTAAAACGATCAGAAATTAAAAGCTTCAGAACCAGTCCAATCACACAGGAAATATTAATATGAAAATCACATGTTAATAAAAATAGAAGGATTACGTTAGGGGGTCACCCTACGGTGAATCATTGATTTCAAACCTCATGACGGTATTTACTTTTAGCAAACTGTGCTTCTATCTAGACATCCGTTTTTGTTTTGTGAAAAATAAAAAAAAATTGCTAAATTTTTTAAGCAATTCATGTGGATGTGGACCTGACTTGGGACGATGGCGGCCGATCGGAAGCTTGTTATTCGTTGTCATCCATATGCTCAACACAGTGTAACGTAGAGGGTGAGAGGCTTGCCTGATTGGCTCCACAACCTCAGACGCTCACCTGCATAGCTCAATCAGTTAGCAAAAGACTCACGAAAATTTATAAAAGTAAGCAAGGATTGAAATACCACAGAGTTCAGAATATAAATAAAACAAAGCTATAGAAATTCAATGTGTGTAATTAAAATATAAGTATGTTTACAAGGTTAAGAAGATGTGTTAGGCACGGTAAGTATATAGGTTATAATTTTGACAAGATATAACAAAGATATAATTGCAAATATAGGTTGAAAACTTAAGTAATGAATCCATCCATCGAATCATTCATACTGGAATTTACAATTAAAAAGTTCTACGTCGAAGATTAAAGAAAAAAAAACAGGCTAGTGTTGAGATGAACGAAGTGATTTGGAGGTTAAGAATTTAATTTTATGTAGAGGTGAAATTTTGAAGAGAGATGAAGAATCCATGTATCGTCAGTGTGCAGTGTCCACATCAGGACCTGCACGAGGTGAAGCTTTGTTAATTAGTCCTTTGAGGCATCAAATTGTAAATATATCCTCACACGTGGTCCAGAATTTCACGCGTGAGCGATGACGGATATGGGATAATATCTGCGTTCCGTGATGTACCGGTCAGCGTGTGACACTCGGTAACTAGCTGATAACTAGACACGGATCAGTGTCTAGGCCATTTTTAATTTATATATATTCTAATAATATATGTCAGGAGTAAGGAATTATATAAAGGGAGGGAATTTAGACCTGAAAAGATTAAAGTGACTGGGCTGTAGTACGTAGTTTTGATTCGGGGATGGAAGTTAATATTAAAAAGCTATAACACTTACGATTACGTCTTCATCCCCAGGATTTATGCCGGGTCGGCCTGAATAGAAAATAAATGCGGCCGTTCGCCATGACAGTTATTTTTGCAAGAAGGAATCATAGACGAAAAAGCTCAGAACGAGATTTCACTTACCATAGAGCAGATTCTGTGGTAATGAAATAAGGTAGAATAACGGGGTCAAAAGTTAAATTGCTATTTTTTTATCAGTTAAAGGGAAGTCAGGAATGTCATTCTTACGAGAGGCGGGAGAATAACATGACAACACTCCCTTCCTCGATAAACAAAAAAAGATTTCAAGAAGTTACTATTAGAGATTTGAAGATGAAAGTTTGGAGTAAGAATCAAACATACGTACTACAACAAAATATGGGTTACCAAGTTGTATTAGTAATTTCCTGTGTGCCCTTGGTTCGAAGGTACACACAAGGAAATAGTAGAATTCTGAAACATACAAAATTATTACATCACATAGAAATTCTAAAATAAAGTACGTAGATATTTCAGTCACTTGCTTGGACCATCTAGTAATTTGGTTTTGGAGAACTGGCTTCGCTTGGGACATATTCCCACATAGCAAAAACGAGCGCCGAGCAGTTCTTTGTCGAAACATTAAGGTTTAGTAACCTCGACTTCAGAAGCTGTCTTTTAACAGAAGTAAACAAAGCGCTCTTTTTGGAGACTACACTCCAGATTTGACTTTAATTCATTATTAATACAAAAACAAGTTAAACAAAGCATTCTGTTTTGAGATGAAAACTCCAGAATGTTTTTGGGTTGGCGGACACTTGTCCTCAGTGATTGTGTGCATTTCTAGCACCTAAGATTAATTATCCTAAATACCACAGCATGACATCACAGCTGTTCAATAATCTAACATTATGTTTAGTAAACAAAAACTTAGAGAACTTTTATACACATCGTATAACTATGAACGTACACATTTTTTGTACAAGAAAAACTAGGTCAAGCGAAAAGGTTGTTGACAACGTGATACACTACAAGACAAAAACATCATTATCAAGAAACAAGATAAGGAATAGCATATAGCTAACTATCTACACGTTGAAAGGTTTGTGCAAAAAGAAAACAGGTAATTTCTATTATCAATTGAAATCAATATCACATCAAGGATTGATATTTATTACAGCTTAATTTTGCAATTCACACCTCCAGACGTCTCCTTTAGCTAGCATTGCAAAATCAAAACTGGGGCAAGAATTTAAATGGAATGTTTTAGGAATGTTTTTTTGAGTATTTATTTATATGATTTATTAAGCAAACTGTTTTTTCTTTTTGACAACAAGAATCTATGAAAATCTCACCTACTGTCAAGAGTTTCATAGTCCTTTACTAAGGACGGATAATAAACTTATGAACAATCTGTACTTACACTACATTAGAAGGTAAACAGATTTAAAAGAACATTCATTTTTCTCTTGCAAGTAGAAAATTCCCAGTGAAAGTTAGCTAGATAAGAATAAGATTTAATATTTAATTTGACAGTTATTCATTTTCATTACATTTTAAGATAATGTTATTGTGTCGTGAGCCTCACAGATTCTAGAAGTCTGCATGGTGCACTGAAAAAACATTAGATCAAAGCGAACGAAGTTGATTATTGTTTATTGAATTTACTTGCAAGAAAAATAATGATGTACTGCCAAAGCAGTTAGTAAAAGAACACAAGTTTCCTAAAGATAAATGTAATTAGGTTCGAGTAAATGCTAACTTTTAGCCTAGACGCAAACCTCGTGTAAAGAAGATAGAAATTAACCCCCAGAGCGTGGTTATTTCATAGAAAGTTTTCAGAAAAACAAGGCCTGCAATCGCTTCTAGGATCGCACCCTCAAAAATAAGAGATGTCCTGCAACAGAACAAGGAGATACAGCGATACGCGCGTTTTTCCTTCGCGTACCGATCGTATGTACACAAGAAGAGAATTTTCTCGAGCAAAAGCAGAGAGAAAACACACAAAATCGTTTCCAGTGGGAAACACAAGACTCACAGTACAGTATTACGAAACATAATACAACAAAAAAAACAAGGCACATCACCGATTTATATTGAAGCAGGCATCGTGCCTATATGCACCAATACAATGATGAATAAACATTGTCTAGGCATCCGCCTTAAGCGAACAAAAAAAATTTTCAAAAGAAAAAAAAATTAATTTTCTAAAGCAAAAGATGATAGTACATGGATGCCCTATGCACCATGCATATCAACGTATATTTAAGTAGAGTAAACTTTTCAAAACAAAAGAAATATATTCAAAAAAACATTTCCAGGCCATATAAGATTTGCATATAACACATCGCATGAATTTAATATTTGAATTGCCATCATTCACAGTGTAATGAAAATATTTTATATTATTCATAAACGCATTCAAAAACCAGTTTAAGCAATACCGATCAATGACCCAACAACATTCTAAAAATAGATTGTACGTGATTCGAGTAATTCATGCGTCATGACCTAAATATGACAGATAAATAAACTCCATAAATAATTATCTATTGTCGACGATAGATGTCGCACTAGATTTATCACATTTTAAAATAGTAAACAAGGTTATTACAATTGCATTTTTAGCAAATAAAAGTTTTCAAGCAATTTAAATATATAAGGATATATTGAATATATGCATTTACTATTTTTAAATTTGAATATTTAACAAGTGCAACATTTATTTTCCGTGTGAATGGAATTTAAATTTTTAATTGTAAATCGAACCCACACTAGAATCTAGAAACATACATAGATGTCACTTTAAACAAATTATGTTCAGAAAAATATTTCCTCCATAATGCAACGAAAAGGTTTCCGCCAAGCGAAAGAAAAATTTAAATAAAAATAGATTTGAGAAGTCAAAATAAGTTAAATAAACGATATGTTATAATATCAACCGAACAACCTGTATAATTTGCTGACGAAGTGTCGTCGGCCATGGTGTGCGTTCTCAGAGAATTTGTATAATAGCAGCTCCATGTTCCATTTAGTTCCTCAATAGTTAAACTTTCCAATTCGTCGTCTGTAATTTAAAAAAAAATATCTCAGTATCCATGCTTTACAAAAATGTCATAGTTTGCCCACTGTGCGAAAAGGCATAAAGAATAAATAAAGGAAAAGTCAATCCTGTATTTATAAAGATGTATTAACTTTTAAAATAGTTAATAGTAAGAATTTGCCTCATGGCATTAGATGATTGTACAACAATCTACACTCCACATGTAGGTAGGTAGAATTGGTAAAAGTTGATTTTACAAGTTTATTTGTAAAATTTACAGGTTATCATAGAATGATTTTCCACAATAATCTTCATAAAAGGAAGTAACGTTCACAGCACAGCACAAGATGTAAGATTTCAATATAATATTGAAAAGAAAAAAATGTTGTTCAGAATACACGCATGTTCCAAACACAAGTTATTTCACAGAAAACTATTCTGCAAAAATATTAGATAATTCAGCTTTTTTTTTCACTACTGAAATAGATTCACTTCCAGATGGTTCAATAATATAAAAGATAAAACTTCTTTTTACTAAGAATTCAGCAAAAGAAAAAAAACAAGATGAGAATCAAACTTCTCACAGCACAAGTGTATTGTATCAAGGTTGCCACAAGAGTGTGTTTTTTGATTCTACCCACGCCAGCTTTTTCCATCAAGTTTGTGACAAACTTAATTTAAACAAAAAAATTTCTACCTTCATGTTCAAATGCATACAGTAGATATTTTGTCCCAAAAAAAATAAATTTTTGAGAGATTGTGTTATTTTTTTTTCAAAAAAAAAGAAGGTAAAATAACCAAGATCATGCCAGCCTACAGCATATTTGTACATGCAAAATAGCCACACACAATGTGCTGTCTTCTGCATCAGTATGTTAGCAGAACAAAAAAAACATAAGTAGACATTATAATGTCTGACTTAATTTTAGAGAATTTGTATTCTCATAGGAAAGTAAATCACCAGTAGCTTTCTGTATCAGAAAATTGATTAGAAAGAGAAAAGAAAAATAAACAAAAATAGAACTTCAATAAAATGAGCGATTTCACCTGATTCTTTGTCAGATGTTTCTCCTTCTTGGCTGCAGGGTTGAAGTAGCGTTCAAAAAACGTCATAGCAGCACACCTACTCTAGTCCTTGCATCTGGTTGCAGCATCAAGTTGCTCTGCCATGTCCTCCGTCTTGGCACGTTCAGAGGTTGGGGTTTTTGGGAAGGGAATGAGATAGAGGTTTTGACATAATATATAAATATAATAATAATAATAAGTTTTTATTTACATTTCTTACCGTCTGTGGTGGGATGATTTCAAAGATTATAGAAGTTTATAGAGATAAATGGGCGCCAGTGAGTCAAATAATACATACAATAAGTAAAATCAGGGTTAATTATTAAAGACAGGGGTGAACTTGGCCCCCCGCGTTGAAGGTGACATTGTAACCGTAGAGGGTGAGTAGGCTTGCCTGATTGGCTCCACAACCTCAGACGCTCACCTGCATAGCTCAATCAGTTAGCAAAAGACTCACGAAAATTTATAAAAGTAAGCAAGGATTGAAATACCACAGAGTTCAGAATATAAATAAAACAAAGCTATAGAAATTCAATGTGTGTAATTAAAAATATAATATGTTTACAAGGTTAAGAAGATGTGTTAGGCACGGTAAGTATATAGGTTATAATTTTGACAAGATATAACAAAGATATAATTGCAAATATAGGTTGAAAAACTTAAGTAATGAATCCATCCATCGAATCATTCATACTGGAATCTTTTTTTTTTTTTTTTTTTTTTTTTTTTTTATATATTTATACAAAAATAACATTACATGGGAAAAAGAAAAATAAGAATTCTTTTTCTTTTTTCAATACATACAATGCTCCCTAGGAGTTTTAACACTATAAATCAATTTAGGGACAAATAAAAAAAACATATTCATTTTATTCTAATACAATTAAATTAAAAAGTTAAAAAGTTCTACGTCGAAGATTAAAAAGTTCTACGTCGAAGATTAAAGAAAAAAAACAGGCTAGTGTTGAGATGAACGAAGTGATTTGGAGGTTAAGAATTTAATTTTATGTAGAGGTGAAATTTTGAAGAGAGATGAAGAATCCATATATCGTCAGTGTGCAGTGTCCACATCAGGACCTGCACGAGGTGAAGCTTTGTTAATTAGTCCTTTGAGGCATCAAATTGTAAATATATCCTCACACGTGGTCCAGAATTTCACGCGTGAGCGATGACGGATATGGGATAATATCTGCGTTCCGTGATGTACCGGTCAGCGTGTGACACTCGGTAACTAGCTGATAACTAGACACGGATCAGTGTCTAGGCCATTTTTAATTTATATATATCTAATATTATGTCAGGAGTAAGGAATTATATAAAGGGAGGGAATTTAGACCTGAAAAGATTAAAGTGACTGGGCTGTAGTACGTAGTTTTGATTCGGGGATGGAAGTTAATATTAAAAAGCTATAACACTTACGATTACGTCTTCATTCCCCAGGATTTATGCCGGGTCGGCCTGAATAGAAAATAAATGCGGCCGTTCGCCATGACAGTTATTTTTGCAAGAAGGAATCATAGACGAAAAAGCTCAGAACGAGATTTCACTTACCATAGAGCAGATTCTGTGGTAATGAAATAAGGTAGAATAACGGGGTCAAAAGTTAAATTGCTATTTTTTATCAGTTAAAGGGAAGTCAGGAATGTCATTCTTACGAGAGGCGGGAGAATAACATGACAATAGGGACCGGATGGAATAATGATGGTGATGAAACGAGAACTAAAGCGCATTTTTTTAAAGTTTTGCTCTGCATACGAACTTTTTTACGTTCAATCTTTTGAAGTATATTCCAAGGACAATTTTAAGGATCGTAAGTCACGGAAAGAACGTGCAACCCTTGACGTAAATGTGTTACCAGACTTGGTTAATTTATGCATTGCAACCTTATGTAAAGAGCGTGACTTCTCCTGTATAAAATTTCTTGCTTTTAACGTTGATTTTTTATCTATGCATTAGAGTATACTCCATCACGTTACTCGCGGCCGCTTCCCATACAAACGTATTCCTCGATTTTCTCCCTGGAATTTTATATTAGAGCAATGATTTTTTCACACATTTAAGATATCGACCAGATGCGTGTTTGCATTGTCTTATTTAAAAAAATTGTATTTGTTAAAGCAGATAATTAAATTATTTTAACAAAAAAAACTTTGTTTTTAACTACTTTTTATAAATTTTACTCCCGACCGGTTTCGAGGCAACACGTGTCTATTTATCAAGGGTGCAAAGAATGATTTTCTGGTACTCTTTTATTCTTGTACCCTTGATAAAGAGACACGTGTTGCCTCGAAACCGATCGGGAGTTTAATTAATAAAAAGCAGTTAAAAACAAAGTTTTTTAATTTTATATAAATAGTTTATAATGAATAACTACAAAGTGAGTGCTTCTAACATAAATTTCAGATAATTAAATGATCAAAAAGACGATACAAACATCATCATACCATATCCGCTCCCTAAGTGGAGCATATGGAATCCACAAACTGCCTCCAGGCCAAGCGATCGGCCGCCAGCTCCCGCGCATCCTCCCAAGTCAAGTCCACGTCCCGCAGCTCTGACGCAAACTGCCGACGAATTGTCAACAGTGGACGACCAGGACGCCGAGAACCTGATGCCTTGCAAGCATGGTTAAGGCTCTCGGGAGGCATACGGAGTATATGGCTTAGCCAGCCGAAACGCCTTCGCCGGATGACAGTAGAAAACCAAGGGTTTCTGTGTTCGTTGACTCACCTCACCTCACAAACACGCATCGATATCTAAAATGTGTGAAAAAATCATTGTTCTAATGTTAAATTCAAGGGAAAAAATCGAGTCATACGTTTGTATGCGAAAGCGGCCGCGATTCACGAAGTGGAGTATGCTCTTAAAGCTCAACTTTTATTTTTGAAAACTTGCATCGATGACAGTCAAGAATCTCACATAACTGTTTTTTTCAGAATTATTAAGGATTATTTATTTTAGAATAGTTCATTTAACGTTCTGTTTATTAATTTATATAACAAACGATAAAAATTAAAAACAGTCGGTGTATGAATGCAGAGCCCTATGCCAAATTGGGTGCGGGTAAACAAAACTATTAAGTTATAAGTAATCCGGTTTTGGAATTGAAGATTCCATCTTATAATTATTATTAGGAAAACTTCTTAAAATTTTAATATTGAATTTATAAAAAATTCTTTCTCTTTACAAAAAAAAATATTTAAATTTAAATGAAAATTCAAACATCATAATTTCAATTCACCCCTTGATAAACAAATATGGAGTCGTTCCTGAATTGCTTGGAAAAAAACACTAAAATAACAAATTGTTGTTGACATGTGTTTCAGTTTGTTCAATTAAAATGATCTTCTTTTCGGTAAAATACAAATGAAATAAAAACCTAACTTTAATACTTTTTACAATTAGTCATTTCAAATTCTCACAATTTTTTGAAAATCTCTTTGGAAAGAAAATTCAATTTACGATTTTCTTTGTTGTGTCGATTGTATGAAAATGCGTACTGGAAATGTGTTGATACGTTTCTTTCAGCTTCATTGTGTAAAATATTGTATCTAATAACATTTTTAGGAACAATGGTGCTATAGCCGAGACCCACTCTGGTACTTACGACCGCTTTTATTATATTTCTGGGACCGCTGATGCGGGATCCAGTACCGCTATTTCACTCCAGATGTCTCCCTTTGATTATCCAACAAACTTCGCGAAGTCGTTTATTTTTGAAAAAGAACAAATTAAATGAAGCACCCTCTTTGTAACAAAGTTGAGCCACGGGAGGGAAGATAAGGTTTGATTTAATTTCGGTTAAAATTATGTGTCCGAGGGTACGGTCGGGAAATTAGTTGGGGGTAGATTTCCTGAAGATTATGTGGAAATCAAGAATGATCTGAATAGCTAAAAAATCACCATTAGCTTGAAGCATTCAAAAAAATTACAATATGTAATTAATTCAGATATTCGCATCCATAATATGGTGTTTATGCTAATAAATCTTTGATGATGTTTGCATAGCAACATCGTTGTTAAAAAATCAAAATCAAAATGTTGACTCGTTATTGAAAACAAATATGCGCGAATAATATTAATATTTTGAGTAAAATAACCACTCTAGAGGAAAAATAACAATATTATCAACGTTTTAAATTTGCATTCTTGTATCACATTATGAAAATTAAACCAACTAAATATAAAAACAACAAAGAAGATCTTATACGATAAAATATCCTGAAAAGTCAATAACCTAAAATTTATAAGAAAATAATGAATTCCTTGAGAATGCACAAACTACGACCTATTTCTACTGAAAATTCCCTTAAATAAACCATTATAAAAGAAATAGCTTACCAGATTCTTACGACTTAAAAATCTCATTTTGTTTCATGTTGAGAATGCAATTTGCATGAAAAAGTTTAACTGCACCATTCTGCAGTAAAATTCCTTTTCCTGGATGTTCGCGCAGAAAATTCCAATTTCCACAAATCTAGGGATATTGTTAAATCTTTAGGCTTTTTTGCCTTAAATAAAATCATGTCAAATTCCAATTAAATAAATATTTTACAATTAACAAATAAATTAAAAAAGTTAGAAATACTAAGAATGATTTTTTTCTCCCCTCTGGGAAGGGTTGGATTTCACATCTCTTTCATAAAATCAGATGTCTCGCAGCTTTGGATTTTTTAGATATTAAAATTAATAATTTTACAAGTTATGGAAATACAAATTTAATACAGCCATCACTACTGGCGCGGTGATAGTGTGACAACTTCAACAAATGTGTATTTTTATAAATTCGTATGGAAGATGACACGCAAGTACAAAAAGTTCACATTTCCAACTCTTTTAGATATAGAATATTACAGGTATCTCATGGTTTCAGTTTGTTTCTCAATTATTTATCGAATTCCGATACGTGAAGCTGTTATTTAAGTGTTCAGGCTAGTTCATTTTTATAGTGGCAATGAATGTACATAACCAGAGAATTATTTTTTTCGAAGTAGGAAAAATTATACCCGTACAACTGAAAAATAATAGTATACTCCCTTTTTTGACCCCGCTCGTAATAGTGCATACGTAGATCACTGCATTGGTATACCAAGGACATTGAATTTCATTACCTTTTTTTAATTAAAAGTAAGCTTATTTAACTCCCTTCACTAACAAGCGCAAATTAATGTCCGTACAAAACATCTGCAGTAAAAAGCCTCTTAGATTTTGTATTGATAGTTTATATAGCTGAAGAGAGCAAACATGCTGTCAGGAAGGTAAGGCAACAAAAGATTCCGAATAACATGACCGTGTTTGATGTTGGCCTATTGTTGTCGTGCTCTTCTTTCTGCGCGTGTCTTTCAAATCATATTTCCATTCAAGCCACATGTTTCCGCCTGTATCCCAAGAGGTTTCTGTATGCTGGAACGTTATTTCCGGGCTATTTCGGGATAGCAAATATTATATTTTGTACGCTCCTTTATTTGGATTCAACTAGAAATGTTTTGCAAAAGATATGCTTAATGCTTATAATAATGTGGCAATATGAACTTACGTCCGTTTTTGTAGAAGAAAGTCTTATTGAAATCGGCCGTAATTTGGTAAATTTTACCATTTCCATCTTGTACCTTGATCGTGTATTTAAACCGACGTGAGATGACAATATTTTGAGATTCAAGATTTCACGTTAGTTATAATTTGGTTTTAGATTCGATTAATTTGATTAAATTAAAGAAACAGAAAGTTCTTACAAAGTCCAAAGGCTTATGCAAGGCAATGCAGGTATAATATTGTTGCATGTCAATAAAATAATATGTTGCAAGTTTATAAATTTGACGGTTGCGGAAAATAAAACATTTTTGCATCAGAAAATCACTTGTTTAGACAAAAATATGAATAAGCGCATTTCATAACTATACCTTTTCCTAAAGGTTTTACATTATAGATTTTTTTGGAATAAACTTATGTTGTTAAGGACGCCACACCACTCTGACACACTTTCCCTGCTTTTTTTACATTCATACACCTCTTCAAGCATGGTTATTCTGACGCAAAAGTAAAAATAAAGAGAAATGAAAATATTTTGGAAAAAAAAATTCTCATTAGAGGTTTTCAATTATGGCTTAAATGTGTTTTTATTGCGATCGATATATTCCTAATTTTAATTTTTCTTTGAAATTTCATTGAAAAAAAAACTGTGTAAAATATATTTATAATTTAACGATAAGAAGAGGAAATTTAATTACTATTATTTTCACAACGAAGAACAATATTATACTTTTATTCTCTTCTCTTAACTTGACAGTACAAAGTGTTGGAATTTACCATCGAATGTGTTCGAAGCTTTGAACAAAAATTCACTAGAAGGGACGTTTCCATATTCAATTTTTCTATTTTATTATATTCCAAATTTTCTCCTCGGCTTAATTTCATGGCACCACTTATTTGCGAATTCCACTGTCTAAAGACTCCAGCACTTAAGCACGAAACGTGTGACGTTGATGTCTAGTGATAACGTAGATGCCTATTGATGACGTAGTGAGTGATGTAGTGGGTAACTAGACACCCTAGACACGGTAGTATTCTGAAATTCTTGTTCGAAGGTTCAAAGTAGTATAATGCAATACAAATTCCTCAACATTTCACAATAATCGTGTTAGCAGCAATAGGTCGGTTCTACTAAGTATAAAATACTAATTTTCTAAATAATCTAGATTAAAAACAAACGCCAACGCCACGGGTAAAAGTGCTCAAATTTGTGTAAATGCTCACGCGAATATAAACGTGGACCTTTATTACTGTTGACAGTTATATAAGGAAATAAAGCTGTTTCTGAAAACAGAAGGAAAAGTTTATAAATCGTAAGGGTAGTAAAAAGGTGTTTTCTGTACGTTTACTTGTTGTGTAATATAATGTCTACATAAATGAAAAAATGGGGTGAATGAAATTGCGAAACAAAGGTATCATTTTAGCTATGTTCGTATAAAATACATATTAAATGAATATGATATTATGATATTAAAGTTTTTTACTATGATATTAAAGTTTTTTTGGCTCAACGTGAGTGGTATATTAGAACACAGTTGTGTTTAGAAGTGTGATTTCAGAAAGAACTGGGAGTGCGGCTAAGAATAGCCGGGCGCCGCATTTAACAATATAAAGGTTGTCTGGAGATCGGATTTTTACTCGCTTAAAACAAAATGCCGCCAATATAACGCCTGCATCACACCTGTTCTCCTCTATGGCTGCGAATCGTGGCAGCTAACCAGGGCTAAAAATTATAAGGGCCTAAGAATAATGTGAGGTGTGCGGTGGTTTGACTTTGTAAGGAACACAAAGGTGATGCAACCGACCCAGCAACCCTTTGTATCTACTGCATCTGGCGAAGGCGTTTCGGCTGGCTAAGCCGTATATAGCGTATGCCTCCCGAGAGCCTTAACCATGCTTGCTTATTTTACAAGGCATCAGTTTCTCGGCGTCCTGCACGCCCACTGACTATCCATCAGTAGTTTGCGTCAGAGTCGCGGGACATGGACCTGACAATAGGAGGATGAAGGCAGTTTATGGAATCTGTTATGCTATGATGATGATGATGATTATGTGTTTGGAATAAATTTAATATAGTAAAATACTCTTGGAACCATTGGTATCTTTATCATCGGAGAGCCTTAACCATGCTTGTCCATTTTACAGGGCATCAGGTTTTCGGTGTCTACTGCTGATAATACGTCGGCAGTTTGCATCGGAGCAATGGGACGTGGACCTACTTGGCAGGATGCACGAGAACTAGTGGGCGATCGCTTGGAGGCAGTTTGTGGAATCCATATGCTCAGCGGATATCGAATTATAATCATTAGGAAATCTCATGTACTTAATACGTACATAAATACGTTTATATAGGAACCTGCAAATATCTTATTATCACGTAACAACTACTACCACTTATATTCCCTTATTTGTACCAAATGGTGCACAGAGAACTGCATTGGTACACCAAGTGCCGTGTATCTTGATATTTTTTTATTACATGAAGGTAAGATGATCAGTCTTACGCTTCAGAACTAGTCCAAAGTATCACACATGAAATGTTAATATGAAAGTCACATGCAAATAAATATTTCATGTTGACACTGCGCCCTACGGGAATCGAACTTAAAACCTCATGCACTACCACTATGCTACGAGGCGTACAAAATCACATTAAAGGACGTGTTTTTCTTAATATGGATTAACATTTAAAAAAATGAAAAGTGGACTCAACCCATCACTAGAACCTTTCATTCGTTACAATATTTTAGTCCTTACTGCGAACTTTTCTTCTGGATTCTAAAAACGTTTTCTTCCAACTTTCTGACTTTTATCGCTCTTTTCAATCAAATTAAAAATTTCTTCTTCGCCCAACTAGAATTTTCATCGCCCGGACCTGTACTAATAGAAGTTTCTTCTGGCCTTAC
The DNA here is from genome assembly GCA_022494985.1 of Micrasema minimum. Taxonomy (NCBI): domain Eukaryota; kingdom Metazoa; phylum Arthropoda; class Insecta; order Trichoptera; family Brachycentridae; genus Micrasema; species Micrasema minimum. Next base: position 42,481 of record JAGVSP010001614.1, read on the forward strand.
AAACGGGGCATTATTACGTTTTCAACATGAAAAAACTTAATACTAAAATGGTGTCAATCCACAGTACGTTGAACGAAACATTTTAAACTTTTATAATTTGGTCCTGTTGGTTTATTTAGTTCGACAATTTTTTTTTCTCATCATCATTTTTCTCAGTATTATTTGTATAAATAATATTATCTGTAAAAGAAAACTTAAAAAATATTTAAAATGATGAATGAAAATGCAGAAAGTCTCGCTTTTATGTAAACATTGATTATGTTCCAAATCCATATAAAATGCCTAATTTATATGCAGATTTATTAGGCAATCAATTAACAACTTTTTTTGACAAACGATAACGATTTTATTTAAAAAAACAAACAGATGGTTTGAAAAATATTTTATACTTATTTATTATTTATCTACATTCTGACCAAACGAAAAGAAGTTTTTCACTGAAATAAAAAAAAAGAAGATCAACGAAAAAAACGAGTTTATCGACTGTTTTCACTATAAATAGCAAAGCTATCTGCCTTACTAATAGTTTCATACTTTTATCTTACTTCGAGAAGCTTTTATTATTAAAAAAAAAACTTGTTTTAAAAAGCAGTTGATTGAGTAGTATTTTGATCGTAGTAAAAAATATCCTTGAAACGTAATAGTTTTTACAAAAAAATAATATTTCATTTTATATCCCTACAGAGATGAAGTAGAATTTTATCAAATTCGGGAATGTGGATATTCAAAAAAGTGGCCACTTAAAAACAGCCAATGACAGGTCATGAGCCCTGTAAACGCTCGAATATCCATATTCCTGAATATGAAAAAAATCTACCTCTAGTAGGGATATAAAATGAAATATATACCTACTCTTTGGGATAAAATCCAGATTTGTGTACAAGTATTTGAACACGCCCAAAATGTAAAAAAAAAATATTTTAACAATATAAAAAATCGATTGCGCCAGCGGCGCTTTAGTTTCCAGCAACGTTAAAGTATACATTTTCACAAAAGAATATAACGTAATTAAAAACGAAGCTTCCGTTTTAACGATCTTGTTTATGTCTTTAGCTAGATACAAAAAAAGTAAAAAGTCGGTAAAATTTTCATGAAAATTACGTTTTATTTCATATCTTTGTAGATAAATGTAATTATTTTTGATAAAGAAACTAATAAAATACTGAAACGTTATTACAATTCCTTATAGGTAATTTTATGTAATCAAAGATTATGTGAAAACCTGTCCCACTTTAATCCTTTAACTAAACATCAAAATGTTTTTCTGAAAGGGCGAAGAGTATAGAACGCCACATCACTCTGTTCTGACATTTAAGTCCTTTGCTTCCTCCATATTCATACATATTTTTATGCACGCATGCCGATTGTTCCGACTTGTTACATATTCACTTTCAAATAGGATCTAGACTTATTGTACCTTGTACCTGATCTTTTTATGTCTTTAAGTAAATTTTAATATACTGAAAACGGACAAATTTCATTTAAAAAAACAGACTGCATTGAAAATATTAGTTATTCCAGGAAAATTAAAAAAAAAAAAAACTTTTAACTTTAAGGGTGGAGGCTAGTGATTTTTCTTTTTGGTTTGTAAATTAATTTCTTTTTTACCACGCCATGGAGTAAAAAAAAATTTTGACGAAGGATAATAGTATGTAAGGACATGAAACGATATTTGGTCAAATATTGATTTTGAAAACACGCAAAACTAAATGATTTTGCTCAGTTTTTTTTCAAAAGACTAGATAAACCTGAGAAAAATGCGAAGTTTTATTTGATTTCACCATTTATTATCAACAGTTGATTTCTCAACATCCTCACAGATTATTAACAATAAAATAAACTTTCCAACATTTTTTTTGCGGTTATGTCAATTAGCTTTTCCTACGACAATGCAAAGTAACAACAAATATTTTTTTACTTTTTTTACCAGAAGTTATCCAATTTAAAATTCACCGCACACTTTGAAATAATGCACTGTATTTTCCACTTGTTGGGTGTGAAGAGCGCGGCGTTATACGACTTCTCCCTCACTGTGGGCGAAACCCGCGCACGTCCGCCCCTGGTGGCGGTTGGAACCTGACTGAGCCTGATCCACGATCCACCCCTGCTCTACCCTTGTTGAATGGGGTCGTATTTCTAGCCGACACTGAGGTAGAATTCAATACAGCTGTCAGGAATATAAACACAGTAACCACAGAATGTGATCAAATGTCTATGGCACAATAACACCAAAACGGATGTACAAAAATTAAGTTTCTACTTAAGTGTGCAGAAAAGTTTCAAATTATTTATTTATTTTATTGTGTTTACGCCCATAGGGCTTTTACATAGACATTTTTAAATTATTACACAGTAGGTAGCTATTCATTACCGCCAGAGATGGCATCCAGACACTGTTCCCTAAAATGCACTAGATTTGTGTTAAAAACATTGATATTGTAAGTATACTTGTTAGCCAGTGCGTGCATTCTTCGCATCAGTGAGTTAGCACTGTAATTGGTCAATGATTGGCTACAGTAAAATAGTGCATTATTACGGGTAACTCGACCAGGCACTCGTATACTAATTAAATTTGTTAGTTGACAACAATCAAACATAGATTATGGATTCTGTCGAAGTGACATTCCATACTTGAAAAATACTACCGTGTCTGAGGTATCAACTTACCCACTACGTCACTCACTAGACATCTAAGTCACACGTTTTGCGTATTGATCTAAGTGCTGGAGTCTTTTGACGGTGGAATTCGATAATAAGTGGTGTTATGAAATTAACCCTAAAAAGCGTATATTTTTTGAAAATTCTTATGGAATAGTCACTTCTTGTGAATTCTTGTTTGAAGTTTGATACCTTGGAATGGCTCTGAAACGTGAGACTGATCACCTTGCCTTCATGTTATAAATTATTTAGATTCACTGCATTTAGTGTGTCAATGCGGTGTCCCCTGTGATGGGGAGAGTATAAGAAGGGAAAAACCACAAAATGTAAAATTTAGTGTGCTCAGACAAAGTGGTATGGCGTTCTATCCTCGTAATGGTTAGTTAGTGTGCATAAATAAGAGATACTTGATTAAAATTGTAACATGCACCGATAATGGACCGATAATGCACATCCATGGAGGGATTAATTGTGCCCAAAACTAAAAATAAGTACGGCACAGAGAAGTTTTAGAATATTTAATTCCAAAAAAATTTAATATATTGCTCTATGAATTTAAATCGTGTAATAATGTG
>JAGVSP010001615.1:0-101847 GCA_022494985.1 Micrasema minimum
TTTCCGGGCGCTTTTGGGGTTTTTGTAAAAACCCCGGGGGGGTTTCCATCAATATGGGCGCGATTCGTAATGAATTTCCCCCCCTTTCATAATGAACGGTATGACGTTTTAGCAATAAGGGCTTAAAAGTCACCGAAATTTCGTTTTTTTTTAAAACAAAAAATTTATGAATGAAACAACATTTTTGTCATTGTGTTTTTATCTTTGGGAAATTTTGAAAATATATTTTAAATATTTAAAAGTTTTAAGGATATTCATGCTATGGGGAACAACCCCAATTATTACAAATATTATTTACATGGATTTTTTATTAACTTTTATGTGTGATACCTTGATGGACCGAAGCGTAACGATCATCCTACCCCATTAAAAAAAGAAAAAGATACCTGCACTTGGTGTACCAAGCCCCCCCCCCGCACCTTTGGGGTGCGGAAAAGGGGAAAAAGTAGTAGTAGTGAGAAATGAAAAAATGGTTTTAATTCCTTTAAAAATGAGCCCCCTTTCCAGGGAAAATTAAATTTTTTAAATTTAGAAAAATTGGGGGACCGTTTGTACGAGCAATAATATCAAAAGTAATTATGTAGAATTTTAATAAAAATCTTTGATTCCCAAATAAAAATTTAAATTAGCCAATATAGAAAAACCCGAAGACCCTATGTTTTCGAAATTTTGGGGAAATCTCTCAAAGTTATATAAAATATATATTAACCAAAAAAACGGGAAAATGTGCGGTTTTTTGATATTTTTTCTTTAAAAAATTTGGATAATTTTTTAAATAGTCACAGATAGCATCGCGCGTCCGTCTTTGCCTTTCAGGACGACAAAAATACATTTTTCCCCTGAAAAAACAAATTTCCCCTTTTCTGCACATTGTCCTATGCACCGCCCGGGTGAATATATCTTGGAGGGGTTAATATAAAATATGGTAAAAAGAATTCCCTTTTTTTCATAAATATAAAAAGTGTTCACTTGTTTGAGAAAGCCCCGGAGAGTTTCGTGTAACACTTCCGATTTTATTTTTTTGGGGAACAGTAAGAAAATGCGTTTTTTTGGCCATTGCTGATAAGATCAGTACCGACTCGGGAAAAAGCGACTGATAAGATTTTTTACCCCTGGATGTTTACGTTTTTGCGTCACAATGGGAAAACGCTTAAAAGTTACGATCGGGGTTATTAAACGACGCATACTATCCACCCTTTCCCCAGAAAATCTTTTTCGCACAAATCTTATTCAATTTTATTTTAAATTTAGGGTTTTCGGCAAGCAAGCAAAAAAGGGGGCTGAAAAAAAAAAAAATTTTAAAACCCCCCCCCAAGGGGTTAAAAAAAAAAACCCAATGGGAAAAAAAGGGGGGCCCAAAAAATTTGGGGGGAAAAAAAAAAAAAGGGGAAAAAGGGGCCCGGGGGAAAAAAAACCCCCCCCTTTTTTTTTTTTTTTAAAAAAAAGGGGGGCCCGGAAAAATTTGGGGGGGAAAAAAATTTTTTAAAAGGGGTTTTTAAAATTTTTTAAAAAAAAAAAATTTTTTTTTAAAAAGGAAAAAAATTTAAAAAATTAAAAAAAAAAAGGGGGGGAAAAAATTTTTGGGGGGGTTTTTTTTAATTTTTTTTTTTTAAAAAAAAAAAAAAATTTTTTTTTTTTCCCCCCAAAAATTTTTTTCCCCCCTTTAAAAACCCCCCCCCTTTTTTTCCCCCCAAAAAATTTTTTTAAAAAATTTTTTTTTTTTTTAAAAAGGGTTTCCCTTTTTTTTTTAAAAGGGGGGCCCGGGAAAAAAAAAAAAAAGGGGGGGAAAATTTTTAATTTTTCCCCCCCTTTTTCCAACCCCCCTTAAAGGCCCTTAAAAAAAAGGGGGGTTTTTTCCCCGGGGGAATTTTCCCCCCCTTTTTTTAAAATTAACAAGGGTTTTAAAAAAAATTTTCCCCCTTTTTTTTGGGGTTTCTTTTTTTTTAAAAAAAAAAAAAAAAAAAAATTTTTTTTTTTAAAAAACGGGGGGGGAAAAAAAAATTTTTAAAAATTTTAAAAAATTTTTTTAAAAACCCAAAAAAAAGGGGGCCCCGGGGGAAAAAATTTTTTTTAAAAAAAGGGTTTAATTTTTTTAAAATTTTTGGGGGAAAGGGGGTTTTTTTTAAAAAAAAAGGAAAAAAAAAATTTTTTTCCGGGGAATTTCCCCCCGCGGCGGGGGGCCCCGGGGGGAAAAAAAAACCCCCCCAAAGGAAAATTGGGGTTGGGGGGGAAAAATTTTAAAACCCCCCCCCCCCCCCCCCCAAAAACCCCAAAATTTTTTTTAAAAAATTTTTTTTTTTTCCTATTTATTTTTTCCCCCCCCAAACATTCACTTTCCCTCGGAACATTACTTCTTTTTACCTTTTTTGGGGTTCAAGTGCACATTCATTTCGACCTAAATTTTAAAATTGAAAGCAAATAATCTAAACAGTTCCAAAAGTTTTCCCGGGAAACAGGCGTGTGTTTCAATTTTTTAGTATTTATTCTAAGATTAAAATGATTGGCAAAAACCCTGCGCAAAACCCATAATTACTCACAACGACCGCGAAAGAGGGGGACATGGAAAATTTATTTTTTTCCCATAAAAAGAGAAACATGCAAAATGGCTTCCCAAAAATCATTTACTTAAATTAAAAATGGAACCATTTTCAAATGTATTAAAAAAAGCAAAAGGTAAAATAATAAAGTGGGTTTTTTTTACATTTTTTCATTTTTACACCCGGGGCAATGAATCTTTATTAAATTTTTTACATTTAAAACAAAATGATCTGTCTTTCGCTTTTACGCCCTTTAAGGTATCTTTTATTAAATACTTGTGTGTGAAAACCACAAATTTAAAAAAAAAGATTTTACAACGAAAAAAAAATTAAAATACAAAATATTTTTAAAATTTAATATTAAAAAAGAAGTAGGTGATTTTAAAAGGATTTTCGGTGGGTGTGTTTTTTTGTAAAAGTCGAGGGAAAGGGCCCAAAATACAAGTTGTCGGATAAAAAAAAAATAAATACTTGAAAGTGGTAAGGGAAAAGTCGTAATAAAAACGGAGTGCGTTCGTGAGAAGATGTATTTTTTTAAATTTTTTTGGACTTTTTACATGTGTTTTTAAAAAAAATTTTTATAAAAAAAAAGTTCCCCCCACGGGGTAACCCGTTGCCCAGGGAAAAAATTTTAATTGTTTAAAATGGGAAAATTTTTACATACAATCCTTTTAAATTTAAGTAACCCCAAAAACAATAATTTTTTTTATTTTTAAATAAAAACCCCCCCTAGTATAATTTTAAACAGATAGTATGAAGGGAGGAACAAAAAAGTGGCCGGACCAAGTGCTGTGGCGTTTTTTCCTCATGCCCCCACCCTTTTGGGGAAAAAAAGTGTTTTTAATTTAAAAAGTTAAAAAATAAAAGGAAAAACCCTCATTTTTCATTTGTTATAGATTTATTTCGAATACAAACCCACCCCTTGGGCGTAAAAAAATTACGAACGGTTTGTTTATTAAATTTTTTTATTTTTTGTCCCGGGCTACTACACGCAGGGGCATTACATAATTGAGGACCCCAAATCCAAAACTAGATAAAAAATTTAAATTCCGTTGCTGCTCCCACCCATTAGAAACCCGCTGCTGGGGGTTGATGAGCGGGTCGGAAAAGGGGAAACGGAGGGGGCGAGCGACCCCCGGGGGCGGGAAACGCAAGGGCCCCCTGCTGCAGCGGGGTGCAAAGCCCGAGTTGCCGGGCGGGGCGGGCCCGGAGGACGGTCGACGTGCGCCGCGTGCTGGCCGAGGGTGCTACTCGCGCGTGCTGCTGTGCGCGCACCGCCGCACCCCGGGGACCGCCGCGTGCTCAAGGGCCCTGCACGAGGAGCTCACCCCCCAGGGGCTTCTAAACCCGCGAGTTCCACTACTCCTAAACCACCCCCAGCCCGGGACCCCCCCATCTGGACAGCTACGCCGTGACGTTCCGGGGCCCCCGGCTTCCTCGTGTTCGCGCAGGAGACCCCCGCCCCGCTTTGGGGGAAATGGCGCCCCCGTGCCCGCGGGCCGGGGTTTCCTCCCCGGGGGCCCCCGCGCCGTTTGGGCCCCCCATCCCCCTCCGCCTCGCCTTTAAAAAACTCCCAAAGGACCTAGGGCAACCCCGCCTCAAGTTTGGGGAAAAGTTTCTCCCTGTCTCCGCCCACCTGTCCCCCGGTCAACCCGGGTTTATTCGGCCCCCCGGAGGCGGGGGTCGCTGGTTTGGGGAAGCCCCCGGGGAGCTGGCTGCCCTTCTCCCCGCCCGGGGATCTGCGAGGCGCTGCGCAACGAGCGCCCAAATCGTGCGAGCCGGCGGCCCACGCTGGCAGCGGGCGTGCTGCTGCTAGTGTGCCTCACGGGCTTTCCCCGTGGCACATGGCGGGACGGGGTCCGCGACCCCCCGTACGCCGCCTTCTGCCGCTACCGGCCGCCGCACGAAAACCCGGGGTGCCGCGGGGCCCCTTTCCCCGCCTCACGCCGGGGCGCGCGCGCCTGTTCCGCCGCCCGTTTGAGCACAAAGGGGACCAGCGCCCCCCCGTCAGGGGGTGCTCAATTTCGAAAACCCCGAGGGCCCTGGCTGGGGGCCCCCCGCCCGCCCCCGTGGGAGGGCCGCCTTTCCCGTTTCCCCCCTCCGGGCCCCCCCTCCAGCCGGGGGGCAGCGCCACTCCCCAGGGAGAACAAGACCCAAACTTTAATAAACTGATCCGGTCCTAAAGGACTGGACACTTCGTTTGGGCAAATCCTCCGTCTTCCCCGGGGGGTGAGGGTGGGTGTTTTTCTTTTCGGCGTGAGCGGGAGCGGGGGTTTTTTTTAGGCCCGGGGGGCGGGCCGAGCGCCCCTGAAGGGGAAAAAGCGCAGCGGGGTTCCCCGGGCGCGGGCGGCCCCCCCACGGCGGCGGGGGAGGAGGCGGGACAGGTTTTTCAGGGAGCAAAGGGGGCAGAGCTCGCCAATTTTTCACAGTTAAAAAAACCACGAGGGAAAAACCCTTTTTCACGCTTTGGGGTGGTAAAGGAACCATATTATGCATTAAAGGGAGGCATCCAACACCCCAAATTCTTTCTAAACTGTAAAAATGTAGGCGTAGTACTGCAAAATTTCTGTTTTTATACAAAAGGGGACCAAATCGTAAATTTTGATTTAAAAAGATTTAAATTTCTTTTGGGATTTAGCACAATAATATACAATCGCAAACCCAAATTAGTAGGACCCCACTAGAAATGGGGGTGCTTTCATGGATATCCAAGAAGGGCTAATTATGTAAAAAAGTACAGGAAAGAACTTATCCCCATTGTTTTAAAAAACATTTTAAAAAATAAAAATTAATAATATCATTTTTCAGTGTAGGGGGCAAACTTGGGGGGTGTTTACAAGAAATAAAAAGTCCCTTAAAGACGTGGGGCCTCCCCCTTACCCAAATAGGTAAAGGGTAGATTTGAAATGTTTTTAAATGAGAAATATCACTCCCATAGAAAGGGTAATACATAACGGCTGTTCAAAAAAACACAAACATTTCTTGTAAGTGCGGGTTTGAGTTGATAGTAAAAATCTGAAAAAATAATATAACGCCCAAACCTTTTTTTGATGTTTTAAGAAAAGATAACCGGGATGGCACGTGTGAAAAAAAGGGCCCCCTAAAATTTTTTTTGTTCAACCCGTTTTTTTTTTTCCTGGAAACAAAATAAAAATTACTCTTATCCCTTTACCGAAATAGGGGTGCTAAACATGGATATTATTTCGCAAATGATGCTCCCCTTTTATAAAAAAAATATTACAGGATATTACATATAATAAGATTATTTTTGGGATTAAAGACCCAAATTTGTCAGCCCGGGAGACAAAGTTTAAATCTTTTTTTAATTTTTACCCCAAAAATTTATTTGTAAGAATTTGAAAAATTTTTACCCTTTAAAATTTTAATAACTTGGTTTAAGTGCCCCCTCCAATTTACAAAAATAAAAAATTGAAATTAATAAATTAAAACAAAAACAATATTGATTGTAAAACCCAGTATTTTTCCCCCCCGTTTTAAAACATTTGTAAAATATTTTTAAAAAAAAACTTTAATATAAAAAACTACTATAATTGATTGGGGGGGTTTTTTCTTTGGTTTTCCCCAACTGGTAGATCAAAATTTAAATTTTTTTTATGGGAAATTTTAAAAATTTCTCATAATTTGTGAATCCCAACCCAAAAAGGGGGTTTTGAAAGATTTAAAATTTTCCTAAGAGGGGTATTGGGGGGGTTTGAAAAAATTTTTACAAAAGAATTTTTTGTAAAAAGGTCTTTTAAATAATTTTTTTATTTTTGATTGGGTATTTTCCCGTTTTACCCACTTTTATAAAATTCCCTTGTGTAAAATGAATAGGGCAAATTTTGCAGGAACCTTGAACCAAGTTTTCCTATTTTACCAAAACATCAGGGTTTGCAGGTCCCCGGGTATTCACCGCTGTCAATCCTTTGGCAGTTTTTCTTCAGAATACGGAACTTTGGGCCTGACTTAAGGTTATAGTATTTTTGTTTTATCCCCACCAAATGTGTTTGAAAAAAATTAAATAAATTCCTTTTTTGGGAAGAAGAAATGAACAGGGGAAAAAAATTGGGAACAGAAATCCCACAGAGAAGGGAAAGGAGGGGGGTTTTTTGGGCCCCGCTAATCGGGGAAATGTGTCGCTGTGTGGGGGTACCACTGGGATGGGGGGGGGGGGCCCCGCGCGGTGCTGGAGCCAGCGCTGAAAGGCCGGCTGCAGGGGCGGCGGGGGCGCGGGGGTCCGGGGGGCCCCCACCCCGAGCCGAGCGCCAGGCGCAAAACCCAGCACAATAAACATCCCCCTCTAATCCCAAAACCCTTTGTATTTTTAATCAGCAAGGGGTTTTTTACTTTGAAAACAGTAATATGAAGTTAACCCTTTAACTAAAAACCCTCTAAAACCAAATTTCGATTTTAACACTTTTGACACGAAACTTTTTATTTTAAATTTCTGCTTTATTACTAAAAAAGAAAAAGTCAATCATTTCCAACCAAAAAAAATTTTAACTTTAAAAAACAAAAAATGTCCTCTTAAAAAATCTTTTCCCTTTAAGTGCGCAACTTTTAAAGGGGAAGTCATTTTTTTTAAAAGGAAATTTAAAGACCCTTTTGGGTTTTCTAAATCTTTTAAATTCATTTTGAAAATTTGTATTTTTACTCAGAAATGGATTTTTGATTCACTTATTTTCCGGGAGCCTTAAACTAAAAATTTAAACGCCCTTGAGGAAAAATTTATACGAAAACGCGCTATAAAAATTTAAACCAAAATTAAAAAAAATAAGTAAAACCCTTCCCAAGGAATTTCACACCCGGGACCAAAGAGCTGCACGGGGAAATCACAATGTATCTACAGTAAAATTTAAACGTAAAACAAAAAAATTCCGGGAACAATCATAAATTATACAGTAGGAAAGTAGGAAAAGGAAAAGGGGCAACTGGTTTTTTTTGCCCCTGCGCGAACGGGGTAGTTAAATTGACTTGTTTTGTGGGGACGGGACCCCCGGGGGGGGGCGGGTTGGACAGGCGGGAGGGGGGGGTTTCTTCGGGCCCGGGCGGCTGCGTCCCCCACCGTGTTGTGCCGAAACCAACCAACCCCACATCACCGGCACGGGGAAAAACACTTTCATAAAAATTTTAACTGTAAAGGTCGCCAAAACGTCACACCCACCATTCAATACCCATACAGTTTTCCTAAAAAGTCGAAAATTCCCTGAAAAGTGAACATTTTTAACCCTTTTTATGGATTTTAAATGCCCATTTTTTTTAAGTTTTAAACGGGGGAAATTTAAAAAATTTAAACATGTTTTTTTTTACTAAACCCTAAAACTACCAAATTTTACTTTTTCTTTTTAAACCAAAAACATCCAAAAATTTTTTTGTGCCTAGATTTTAATTACCCAACTATAAAAAATTTTTAATTTAAAACTCACTATTAATTGGTAAAAAGGGGGTTCTAATAACAAAAATAAATTTAATATTGTCCAAAAATGTCACTTTTACCATCTTTTTTTAAATTTAAAAGGGTTAATTTTAGTGAAACATAAACACTAAACAGGTTTTGGGGATATTTTTTAAAGTCCTAAAATTTTTTTACAAACAAAGCTTCACAAATATATACCCAAAGGGTTGTTGCCCCCAAGGCGTTTTGGGAGTATTCAAACAGCTGAGGTAGTTTTAAGGAAGACAAAACACAAAACACCCACAAAAGGAAAATTTAAACTACATTTTGGGAAAATGAAACCCGCAAGTACAGGGTTTTCGCATTCCGTAACCCTTTGTAAAATTTCATTTTTTTGTAACTTTCAAAGGGATGAAAAATTTTGTTAAATCATTTTTTGTAAAATCATTACGGTCCAATGTTTAAGAAAACAACAAAAGGGCCCAAAAATCATATTGCCATTGTACTCACCTAATAATCCTTTTATCCCATTTTCTTCTTTTTAGGATGGCAAATTTTAGGAAAAATTTGATAAAACAATTTTAAACCCCCAGCCAAATCACTGAGTGCCAAGAGGAAAATAAAATAAAAAAAATGCTAAAACCCAAACGGGGGCCCCTAAATTGACATAACAAAGCGTAAATAGTGATCGGAAAACCTTTGTTTTTATCATAGAAAATTTTTTATTTTTTTGGTTTTTTGGAAGAAAAATTTTTAAAGACGCCACAAAACACAAGCCAAAAACAAGCTCTGTCAGAGCAAAACACAGCAAAAAAAATTTTGGGTCAAATCCTCACCTTTAGCTGTGAAAGTAAAGGCGGGAAAAATAACTTGGCCAACAAAAGGCCAATTTTGGCCAATTTGGGCCCCCAGCATGACGGGGCTGATTAACTGCTCGAAACCCAACCCCCATGCCGAAAACGACGGATCTGACTTCCCGGGCCCCAAAAAAGAAAGGGGACAATCCCAAATATATTCACGCCCCTAGCGGCAAATTCACTAAATAATAAACATTTTTTTATAACCTTTAAATTTTTTGAGAAATCTGTGGTTTTGAGTTTCGAGACGAAGGGTTCTGTGCCTCTTTTGGGTTTTGTGAATCGGGGTGGTTTTCCGGGGTTTTTTGGTTTTTAGGGGGTTTCCGTTGGGTTTGGCCTTGGGGGTTTTTCCTGGTTTTTTCCGGGTTTTTGGGGGCGCTGGGATCGAATTAAAAACAAATTTTTTTGTTAAAATTTCCTAAACTAAGAAAATTTTCCCAAAAAAAATTTTTTAAAATTTTTGGTTTTCGAGAGTTTAAAATTAAATAAGTAAAACCCTTTTTTTTTGGGGTTTTGATGTGGGGTTTTTTTTATTCCCAATTTTTTAAATTTTAAAAACATCTCATATCATAACATTTGGTTTTTTAAAATTAAAAATTTTTTTCCCAAATTTTTTTTTAAAGGGGGGGGGAAATTTAAAATAAACATGAAATTTTTTTTAAGTGCATTGTTTTCGTTTAAAATTAAAACTTTCTGAACGTTTTTTTTGGTTCATAACCTTTTCAAAAATTTAATAAATCTGCACTTAAAAAATTTTTTCAAAAAAAAGCCGGACCAAGGGGCCCGTAAAACCCATTCCCCTTTTTTGGGGGGGGGGGCCAAGGTGGGAAAATCATCCTTTTTTTGGGCCCGGGCTGCGGGTTTTCCCCCAATTTGGGGGGTTTTTTGGGGAAAATCTTTAATTTTAAATGACAATAAAGAACTTTAAAAAAAAATTTTTTTAAAGAAATTAAAATTTGTTCTTTTTGGGCCCAAAAAATTTATCAAAAAATTTTTTTCCCCTTTCAAAACCCCCAATTTTTTAAAAAAAATTTCCCCCCGTTTTTTCCCCCCCCCCCCCCTAACTTTTTATTCAAAGGGGGAAAAATACAAAAGGGACTGGAGCCAACCCATCAGGGAAGACAAAGGGGCCCCCCAACCCTTTTTTTTAAAAAAAAAAAAACTTCCTCCAAAATTTTTTCCCCAATCTTTTACAATGTTGGGAAAAAATTTTTTAAAATTCATTTTCCCATGTAAAACCCGGAAACAAAGATTTGAAACCCCTTTTTTTAATATACAAATGCCAATTTCCAAAAAGAATTTAAATGGGGAAACAACTAAATAAAAACCTTGTTAATTCTTATTTTTGAAAGGCATGTTTTTAATTTAGTGGTCAAAAATTTTTTCATTAAATTTTATTTTGAGACAAAATTTTCTTTTTAAAAAAAAAAAAAATTAAATTTTTTGGCCTTTTTAAATTTAAAAAAAAAAAAAAAAAAAATCATTCATTCACGCACTCCGACTTTTCACAAGCCCACTTTCAAGTACTTGTACTTAATCATGCCATGTCTTTTGATGTTTTTTTCATTAATAATAAATAAGATACGCAGCGACATAGAATTAGTTACCAGTAAATTAAAATGGTGTAAACAACAATATGTTTAGTGAAAACCCCACCCTTTCCCTAGACTGGGACTGTTTAAAGACTCTACGATTTTTTAAAGGTAATCCGCGACATTTAATAGATTTCAGTTTTAACTGGAAAAAGCGGAAGAAAAGTAAGGTTAAATACGCGACAAATGGTTAATATACGCGACCCAAATGCTTTCATTGCCCCTATCACTGTCTCAGGCTTTAAGATTCTCATAAGCACATTCATACCCAACCTGCTCAAGGAGCTGGCCCAAATTTTACAGTGATAGGGATATTAGTGATTCTACCCCTTTTTTAGTAGTTAGTTACAAACCACCACCGCCAACCGCAGCCTCCCGCCCGCCCCCCGCCAACCACGCCAGAGAAGACGCGCAGCAACCCTCGGCCGAGTACAAACACAACATACAATATTCAACCAGTCATCCTATCTGGCGGACCTATTTCATGCATCCCCTGCCGCACCCTATCCACATCCTAACCAAAACAAGTCTCAGTCACGCAAAGAAATGAGAAAGAAGGACTCCGGCAAGGAACACCCACGCCAGTCCCCAGAACGCAAGCCCCGAGGGACTCAGGCAGCCGGAGGGCGACCAGACGGGGACTACCCCATAAATCTATTGTTAGTGTTATCATTACTATTCCCTTTTATGGGATTAAACGTCCCCCCAAAATATGAAGTTCAGTCCAGTTCAACATAGATCCTTGAATATGTTGATTATACTTTCACTGAGTTCAGTTCCAGTACAAATAGCCACAACAATTATCTGTCTGCGGCAGTTTTGCTTCAGAGCTGACTTGGGAGGATGCGCGGAAAAACTGGCAGCCGATCGCTTGGCTTGGAGGCAGTTTGCCATCCTATGCTCCACATAGGGAGCGGACATGGTATGCTGATGATGTTTTGGAGCTATAAATGACCTGACTCTGATAATAGATCATGCCGCGTATTTCTCGAACGTACTCGGCTTCTACATCCAGGCACACTTTAACGCATTATAACTTTATTTTAGCCGTTCTTCCATCACTCATGCGCTCCACATGATAGGTAACCATTGTATTGTAATTAGGTAAGGTTAGGTTAGTTTGTGGAATTATATGCTCCCCACATAGGGAGAGCGGACATGGTACGATGATGATGATTTGAAGCCATAAATGAGCCTGACTCTTCACGAATTATTTTAGTAAGTCGGGGCTGGCTCATAATTTGGCTGGCTTCAAAATATATTTTTTTTTAAATAGAGTTTTTCACAATAATAAGTAAATTAAATAAATATTGTAATAAAAAATACAATTCAAAAGGGACAGTAAAAGGTTTTAAAGAAATATAAGGTTATCTTTGTTGATCACCTAACCATCTCTCCAGATTTAACCTCAGAACATTTCTCGCGTAAAATCGAGCGGTCTATCTTGAATCGCCTCCGAATTGAGATATATGGTAGGATGTTTTATAGAAGAGTGGCTTACTCTGTCGACGGTATATCGTTTTATATTAACCCACCGTTTTCAGGCATTATCAGCCATCTTTTTGGACAAACCCCCTTTACTCGCAACCATTCAATTTCTTTCTTTCTCCAGGTCTTTTCACACGCACTGTGTCGTTTGCAAAAAGCGAAAAAGGCGGGAGCGAGGACGAGTACTATCAAAAAGCAGATATCGTTTGTTTTGTTATTTTATTTATCATAACATACCTACAATACTTTGGGAATACCGCTGACGATTCAGTAGACTTCACAATCTTGGACATAAATAAACACAATACCACCGAACTATTTCAATACATAATACCTATATTTTTTTTAACATATATTTCAATTGAATTAACATACTACTTGAAATGGAATAAAAAGTCCCGGGACTGTCAAAAATCCATTTTTCGCGAATAAAAAAATGCATTCTTCTGTATTGTTCCATTTGAGCCATACACTTAAGAGCATACTCCGCCACGTGACTCGCGGCCGCTTTGCATACAAACGTATTCTCGATTTATTTTCTCCCTGTGAATTCAACTTAGAGCAATGATTTTTTCACACACATTCTAGATTTCTAACCAGATGCGTTCATATTTTTTTGAATATTTTCTTTTGAAAGGAGATTAAATACATTATTTAATAAAATTAGACGATACAAACAACGATCTGATACTTTTTGTATTGGAAAGAATGTGGCGTATGCTCTTAACCCAGCGGTCCTTTCTTTTGGATGCCCTTTGATAAAAAAAATATTGGTGGAAGTCTGCAAAATAGTTGTCCGTTTTTTGCATTCTCGACGAGTCTGGCAAAATTTCTTGAGAAGAACTTAGCACTGAACGTCAACTTCTTTAACTGGGTGAATTTTTTCAGGTTTAGAAATAAATAGAAGTTGCTGGGGGCCAGATCTGGAGAATACGGATGGTAGTAATTAAAAGAAATAAGTATATAGGATCATAGTCAACTATCTATTGTTTTGTTCGTCTGCAGTTTCTTATGTCATCTAATTGTTATTTTTCTGTAATGTTTCTCTATTACCTGTCAGGGTTAAGTTCGATCCAAACTATAGTAAATACCTTTGTATTCACTATACGCCTCACCAGGGCAGTCGAAACCTTGTCAAGGGAATCTTGTAAAATTATGTATCTTGTGACTTCTGCGGGGAAATTTTCTTACAGCGATAAATATTAAATAAACATCTTGTGTCTATTTGGGCAGAAGTATACCTATTTAAGGCAAAGTCGTCTCGGGAATAATCCTCGGAGAAAGAATTTTTCTATTTTTCTCTCTAATATTTCAAACATTCTATGGTTTAGTGAAATAGGGACGCCATTTGAGGTTAGGTTTGGTGATAGAGGGGGTTATTATGTATCCAGTACACAAAATTCTTTTGACCTAGGTCAAGTTGTACTAAATATATGATTTTTAAATAAAAATTCGTGTTCTGAATACATTTTCTGAATAATGAATAATTTCTTTTATAATGCCCTAATAAGAGCATTAACTTTATTTGGAGTAGGTAATCGCAGAATGAGGGAGATAGAAAGAGTTGATGTAAAATATGAAAATATATATATGTTGGCTATAAATTTTAGTTTTCCCCAAAGGTTCCTTCCCCCTACCTCCTCTCCCCTCTCCGCTACTCAAATCGCATCATGAAAATATCAAGGTGTTATGAAAATAGATGCATCATTTTGTAAATCGATGACACTTTACTAAATGTAAAAAAAAGTTTAAGGAATTATCAAAACACCTGGGAACAATTACAATTAAAAAAATATTTTTATTTTTACCCTGTCAGGAATCAACGCCGCTATCCCATGCATGGTAGCCCAACGCGATAACCACCACACCACGAGATAGACTAAATTAATAAGTTATTAATCTCTCGATAAATATAAGTAGATAATTTAGATGAGCTTCTTCGTAAAATTAAATTCTTGAATTTCTATAATTTACATAATGCCTACCTACCATGCAAACATTTTAAATTAAATTCGGAGTACCACTGGAACTCCTCATTTCGTAATAAACCCAGTCAGTATAATATTGTTTAATCTATTGATTAACTACCTATTGGGTACTAGGTAGGTACTTTGATAAACATTGAAAAACTCGACTTTTCCTTATAATTTATTTTCCTGTCCTTTCCTGTATCTACTTATCGTCTATGATGCGAGTGTTACTTCTCCGAACGCCAGACCAGTAGGTACTTAAAATAGGCACTTCTTAAAAGGTTTTTTAATGTTTTTAAAGACTATACATTTTCAATGAGAGTTATTAAATTAATTGTTTCCTGAAATGTAAAAATCTCTTTTGGGTTAAACGACTTTGTTTTTTAGTTACCATTTTAGTAGGTATAATACCTTCGGTACTAGAGTCTGATACATTTAGGAATGATCACGGTGATGTTTTCGCAAAAATTCAGCAAGTACAGGATGTGTCATCAAGTTGCCACTATTTACTAGTACATATTATAATCTGTGGTTGCCAAGTATAGACACTATCGCCAAGGTCAAGCTGCTTCCCAAATCGTATTTTGATAATCTGCTGGTCATTAAATAAATATAATATTTGAAGGAATCCCAAGCGAATTCCGATGTAACCATGACCAAGCATCTTTTGGTAAGTATATATAAATATTGTGCAATAGTCAGTCTCAGGCAGGTACCTACCTACACCTACTTTACTTGTGTGTGTGTCCACTTATACCTACTCATAATACGTACGACTCATTTCGTTCATCATAAACATGAAGTTCAAGGTGATTATCATTATGAATCGCAGGTATATGAAACATTTTTTTACAAAATTCCGCACGCCTTAAAATATTATATCGTAATAATACCTACATAATAGCTGACACCATCCTGTAGTTAAACTTCTCAAAAGCAATTTTTTATAGGTAATGGATATAATTCATTTTATTTTTTTTTTTATTTTAAAAATTTATGATGAAACTTACTCATATAAAAAATTAAAAATTGTAAAACGAACTCCCTCTCTAAACACAAGTATCCACTATATTAGAGAGGTAGAAACGTTATGTCTAAATTTTTGTATATCACCAACATTATGTTTAGGTATATTATATTTTGTAACAGATTTTAATTTCATAAAAAAAAAAAAAAAAATTGTTATAGGTACCTACTACAGATGCAATATTTTGGATGCTAATAGTTGGGAAGAAGACATGCTTCAAAAAAAGGGAAATTTAGCGAAATTTCAAACATGTACCTAAATAGAAAAAAAAATCGGTGTGCGTCGGACCACACGGTGGAAGTTATACTTCTTTGGCCATTCTCATACACCCACTCACGCACACAAACAGACAGGATATATAAATGAAATATAAGACATTTTTCAATATTATTCAATATATATTTATATTCAATATATTATACGTGACTTCACATATTGTAAAATATGTGTCCTTCCAGAAGAAGTTTGAAATAATTTGTTCCTTATCTGCACGTTTCTTTTGCTTAAACTGTCGATTTCCAAAATGTTCAAAAATAGGTCAATAACGACCTGTATTAACCCATAACTCAAGTCAATTTTTCCAAAAAAACTACTCGAGTTATCGTCTGGAAGGACACACATATATAATTTCAATAGGAAGGTTCCGCTATTATTTGGAAATAGTTGAATATACGGACACACCACATGGTCCGTAAATTCTAACCTCTGAAAACAAGTCAATAGAGTGACAGATGTCAAACTCTGTTGACAATAAACAAAAAAAAAAAATAATAGAAATGACGCGTAAGAAGTAAGATAAGGATAAGAGATAAAGGAAGAGGGAGAAAGATTAACCTCAAAACGTAGGTTGAATATACGGACACACACCACGTGGTCCGAAAAATTCTAACCTCTGAAAAGAAGAAGAGAGTGACAGATGTCAAACTCTGCTGACAATAAACAAAAACAAATGTGGCGCCATTTTCTCTTAAGCGCCATTTTCTCTTAAAAATCAGCGTGACGCGGTTTCTCGACCAACATCCCACCCAAAGTGTCTAACGGGCGCAAAGAAGTATAACTTCAAAAAATGACATATTTAACCCTAGAAAGATAACGTGCGCCTCTTTTATCTTCGGTGGGTAGGTACGTAGTTACTTTAAATTATTATTTAAAAAAATAGGACTAATCCTAATTCCCTAAGGAATGGACGGCACCAGCAACTTACTTAGAACACAAAATGTTGTCTAGACCTGGATGTTATTATCTTGTTGGTTTACATTACTGGATGATTCGTGATTCGCATCTTCTTCACAACATTTCAGTTTTCAGTTCTGATCGCGAGTTCCTCTGGAGTCGTCCTGGACGCAGTAAGTCTGCTACTGCTTAACTCTCTTCTCTCTTCTTTCTTACATCTCGATATTAATTCTCTTGAGTTGTAATTGTTTAATAATTACATTCTATACCAGAAAACAAATAGCAATGGAGCGATCAATTGGTTAATTACAAAACACTGAAAAAATTAAAATCTATCATAAGAAAGAAAGATTTAGTTCCAGCAATTTAGCTGGAAATGGACTGAAAGAATTGCGTTTTACGAAAATTTAACTAACTCATCTTTTGATTAGAACAAAAATAAATATTTCAATAACTAGCATAAAAAATACAAGAATATGATATCGAAATTATAAATTTTTCGGTGAAAATGCACTTTTCCTTGCAATTTTTTAGTCAAATAAAATAATTTATTAAAACACATATTAATTAATTCTTCACTTCTTCTTCTAGGAAAGTTACTTCAAATAAAGAAACAATAATGACGGACTCTCGCTACAGTTAACATACTTCCAGATGAAAGGCCTTGCAGAGCCCATAAGGATGATATTTGCTTATGCTAATGTTCACTTTGAAGACGAAAGAATTCCCCAAGAAAGCTGGCCAGAATTAAAAAAGAGTATGTAATAAATATTTAATATTACGCAATTTATTTTATACAGTGTGTAACAAAACTGATGTACAAGCGGGAAACCAGTGAATCTACATTATATTAGGAGTCGATTTTGTAGAATAAAATTTTTGGATTTGACCCTTAGTTTTCGAGAAAATTGGGTACGAAGTTGTGTTTTTTTAAGAATTTTTTTTGCAAAATTGTTATAAAGTATTATGTATTTAGTCAAATTCATACTATCCATAATGAAAACAAAATTGAAAAACGCGTTTTAATAAGAATTTGAGCAATTTGACTTAATTTGCCATACTAATAAAAACTTTTGAGAGAAATTTTTTCAAGCTCAGAAAAAGTCATATTACACATTACACAATCGTTTCCAAATACGATGTAGATTCCGCAGTTTTCGGGTTGTATTACGAGTTTTGTTACACCCTGTGTATATTTAGGTACATGCATATTTAATATGATTTATATCACAAATTTTATTTGACATTTCATCATTAGGTATGTATATTATAGTCTTCACGATAAATTATTGTTTATAGCAACGTCGATGTTTGCAACTGAATTACCAGTACATACTAGATATATCACGGGTAGCCAGCGCGGTCATTAGGTCATTTATTGGTAATCCGCTGATCCATCGATCTCTTGGGACTAATTTCACTGGGAATAATATATTTACTGGGAACATGACGAAGATAAATAAAAATCTGTAATTTTGACCAAAAGTTGTAAAAAGTAAGCTTTTGTTATAAAGTGTTTCTAATATTTTTTACAGAACTAAAAACATAAGTAATGCCCGAATTCCAGAATATTATAATGGCTAAAACCTGTTTTTAAAAGCACAATAAAATGGTTATGAAGGGTTTAGTTCGTTATTCGTCTAGACCAGACTAAATGACATTTTATTTTACGGTTTTAGACTATCCCAAGCAGAAGCTGCCTGTCCTGGAAGTTGACGGTAAGACCCTGAACCAGTCTGTAGCCATCTGCAGATTCCTGGGGAGAGGTTTCGGTCTGGTCCCCCCAAGATCCTTTCAAGGAAGCTCAACTGGATGCTCTAATTGATGACTTTAAGGACGTACAAGAGAGTAAGTGGCTCGTTTTACTAAAAATTATCCTTACTAAATTATAATTATGTATTTTGCTGAGACTTATTACTTAGACAGGGGGGGCGGACGGACGCTCCGCCTAGGGTGACCAAGTCTTCTACTGTTTCAGTGGAATCATTTGGGGTGCACTTTTTTATTTTTTTTATTTGAGAAAGTACATGTTTTTTTATTGAAATGGGTTCTATTAACGATACTGAATTCAGGGTTTTTTTTGTTAATTGACTAAAAATTAACCCTGTACATTAAGCTTATAAACAAGGAGGCTGAAAACCTTACAATAACAGAAGAATAAAGCTAAATAAGAAGAGGAGCTTTAGCTTTATTTATAAAGAAGATGTTTGCTTTGTAGAACTGAAGGTTAACATGTCTCTGAAGACCCCAGAATCCAAGAAAGAGATGATGGAAGCATTCGAATCATTCTTCCAGGCAGCTAATGAAGCTTCTTCCGGAGGTTACTTCTATGGCTCTCCTAAGGTGATTTAAAAAAAAAAATTGGTCTATACTTAGTCTCTATGGGTTAAACTGTAGAAGTATAGCAGAAAAGGACAAACAGGAACAGCTAGAAATATATGACTACTACACTTTCCCCTTATCCGCACCTAATGGTGAACACGGCACCATGTTGATACCTACACTGCGCGCAATGTAAGACATATTGGTCATTTTTATATAATAATTCTTTAATATACCTAATATGCTTTTATCTTTTCGGATTGTCTAGTGGTAGAATTTTTACTCCGGATTAGAATAGGTTTAAAATCCCGCTCCATTACACATTTTACTATCTGGTACAGAGTATTTCAAACTATTTACAAGTAGCACCGAATTGAAAATATTTGGGTTTATGTAAGAAAGCAAATGAATGGTTTCTTATGAAAACAATATTTTTATTTAAAAAAACATCAAATGAAAATGCTTTCATAATTAGAATATATAATAAATAATAATAAACTTTTTAGGTCACATGGGTTGATATTAACTTGACTGTAATAGCAGAAGTGTACTCATCGTTCATGAAAGACCCCGACATGCTGAAGGCATATCCTCACCTCATCACCCTCAACGGAGAAGGTCAGGAGCCAGGAAGGCATCTAAAAAAGGATAGCGACTCGACCGGCTGATATAACTTTGTACATAATCACGGACATAAATAATTATTATTGGCTGATGCATTCCATATCATGAGATTTTTTACAAATTGATGGATAAATAAAGCATGTATAAACCTCTGTTCTTTTTTTAAATTAAGCAAATATTTTATTAATGATTGAATCATTTTAACTTTGATTATTTTGGCCAAAAAAACATAGCCATAAAATATGTCACAGAGACATAAAAAATCTGGATATACCATCGGAATACTTTTATACCATAGCAGCAACGCGCAATAATTACAAACCGACACAAATTTACCTCTTCAGCTAAGTGTTAATAATTATAATTTTTTAGTTTCTATTCACATAAGTATTTATTTGGACGTGAATCTATAAAAATATCGTTATTTATTTTATTACAATTATTGCATATGAATAGTAAGTTTCGCTGATATCAGTTTATTTTTGGAATAAGCTTAGGTTCTTATCTAAGTGATATGTAAAAAACAACATTTTTATTTTGAATATTTAAAAACAACATTTTTTTTATTTCATTTTTTTTCTGCTAAATCTAGGTGAAAATGAATTCCCACGAACTGTAGTTCTGTATGTACCGTATTCCGGTAGAAATCGACGGTAACTACCACTTCAAATTACAGATTTTGTTGTAAATTATTGCATTATTTAAACTTATTTTATGGGTTTGTACATAATATGCTGAAAAATAAAAGTGATAAATCATTGATTAATTTTCCTGTTTTATTAGACTTTTAAGAACTTCTTTTTTTGTAAAAACCTGTACGCACATAAATATGTATACACCGTGATCCCACGATGAGACCTGCGAAACTCCAGAGGGTGATTATTCATGATATTCGAGAATTTTTTTTTTGAATAAAGTTTTTCAAAAAAAATCAATTATAATTTTCTTAAAAAACTTATATTAAAATATAAAAAAAAACACGCGTGTAATACCGTCAATTTTTGAACTGGCTCACACAGGAACGTGACCTGCACACCAATAAGCGCGAAGAAATCACATATTTTTGAAACATAAACATAAATAAAGATTCAGATATGAAATTCGAATTTTGAATGTCCGTACAAGGCGTACCAGAGCGGATCTCGCTCCAACCTAAAACTTGTCTCGGGCCGGCACTGAGCAGACTGACCGATGTAAAATTATTTTGAACATTGTGGAGTGAGCAGCTTGAGATAACAATCAAGTAAGTAGATAGAATAAATGTGGTTTTTAATTTCACTAATTCACATTACATTATCTAATTTTATAAATTATTTACGTAAATATTTGAACTATAATCATCATCAATCAATCAACATTTTGCTCCCTAACGTGAAGCATAATGGATTTCACAAACTGCCTCGAGCAACGTAAGTTAAGCAACGGTACTACTAACGGGCTAATGAGAGCGATCAAATGTGTTGGAAATTTAACTAGGTGCAGAGCGTTAGTATTTTTACGTACCTAAGTAGGTAATAATTAATTGAAAACGTGAATTTGTTTTGTGGCAAAGTTCACGATGCTATTCTTCCAGCGATAAAGTTTCACGGATTTACAGAGTCCACAAACCAACAGAGCTTTGTTTCCCGCAGAAAGTAGCTTTATCAGCAAGTCAAAACTAAAATCTATAATATTAATAGCGTAAAAATGGATAGTAGTGTCCATCAGTGATACCCTGCCGAAAAAAATAAATCTCGATGTTGTCTGCGGAAAAAATAATCTCCATCGGTTCTTAAGTATGGTACCCTACTTACAATCATGCCATATTTGATTATTATTCATGTATTAATTAATCAATGGTTGGGAGTTTTAGGAGGTGTTTCATCACCTCCGTTTAAAAACCGGTGATAACTAATGTAGGTTGTAATTTGCTACCAGATAAAACACGATAATATTACAACGAACCCCAATTTACCTCCCACAGAAATAATGGACAAATCTATCCGACCGATTAGCTGGTCAGCACTTTCGTCCGGCAAACAGTGCAGCGGTGTTGTCAATGCTTATTCAATATGTTTCCTTTTGCAAGCTAGAATCTCAGTTTATTATGTTTTTTTAATATGATACCAATCGCAATACACTATATGAAAAATTGGATTTAACAATGTAACATTTCCATTTTAAGCTGTTTTCAACCCAATAAAAATTTGAGTTGAGTTGTCAAACGATCAAATCACGAGAGTGGTGGGATGAGAAAACTAATTTTACCCGGACTATTTATTCAATACTGTAAAAATCCAACCTCGCAAAATGTTTAAGACATTTCGTTATTTACTTATAACGAGTTTTATTTATGTTTTTATAATGTGATACGAATCCAATAAACAACAAAATAAATTGGATTATCATCATATTATCCCTCCATTATGACTGTGATTTCAATGCATTAAAGATTTTTGAGTCGAGATGTCATAACTGTTACAAAACATAAAAGGGAAAAAACCACCTGACTAAGTTTAACGGCGGCGGCGTTTTACATAGGGGATTTACAATATTTAGGTGATAATCAGAGGTGATGAAATGCATTCTCAAACTTTAACTGCGATTTAGTAAGACATTTACGATAATCAGGTTTAAACGGAGGTGATAAGAAAGGGCCTTAGCCATCAAGCAAATACAAAATACATAACTAAAAAAAACTTGCGCCGTATTTTTATTAAATCTTATGTAGGCTAGCATTTGTACATAGATCAGAACTGTATCTAAAAATTCAATCAATATTTTATGTACAAATGTAAACACGATAAAAATTGTATCCGTGCGCCAAATATTTGATAATCACAATAAATAAATAAACTTTTATTTCACATGGTTAGATTTACTTGAATGTAATAGCAGAACTTACTCCCTTCAAAATTATTCCAAGACATGCTGAATACATGAATCCTTCCCCTCACAATGCTCTACATAGATTAAAGGCCTAAGTAAATTATGCGCAAATGATGGATAGCGTAATTTCGTCAGAATGTACAAAATACATCAATAAACGGACAATAAAAGTATTTATTGGCTGAATTTTTTATTATGAAGGTTTGGTTGACAAATCGATGGAAAAAAAAAGCATGTATAATTCCGTCAGTTGTTATTCATTCCAATGTAAATGTAAATAAATTATCTTGAATAAATAATCGTAAATGATTAACTACTGTTTGCAGAATTTTGGTGTAAGAGAAACGGTTTAAACTGAACAGTCCAAAACTAAATTAACAGCGTAACTAATAAATAGGTTCACATTTTACTTCAATAAATTCAAATTCTTTCTACTTCCATAGCAACTACGAGCAATACTTACAGTCACATCTCATTTACGACTTGGTTCAAGGGACTAACTCCCATTATCCAAATCAACTGTACTCTTTTGTTTATATCTAATCATCGGGTATGAGTTTTACAACATTAATCAACAATTACAATATAGTAATTATTTGATTGGAATATAGCACATAATATTCAGTAGGTATTAGGTATTTATTCCCATGATTTTTGAATCAATTGTAAGGTAGTTCATCTAAGATTACTATTGTAAAGTGTTGTAAAACATTTATTGATAGTCTAAATAATTATTTTAACGAATAGGATAGGAAGTGCACGGTGCATACTTAAGTGAATTAATCGAAATGAAGTACCGTATTTTTTGATTTTAGAAAATACTGAAGGGGGACTATCCCATTACTAGTTTACTAGATCCTGTTGAATAATTAGTTTGTTTAACATCAAACTTAAAGTTTGTTTGTAGGGGAATATGTTTGAACTTATAAAGGTTGTTAGCGCATGATATAGAATTCCGTTGTAATGCACTATCCAGAATCGTTACACATGTTTAGTGGAAATATAATTAATTCATAAAGAGTCATACCCTAGTAGTGCATACTCCGGATTATAGTATGCTATTTAATACTGTATCGTGGATTGTTTTCTTGTGTTAACTTCAAATAAAACTTCTAGAACGGCCGGGGAGATCGGTTCTTTAAATAACCAATTATCGATTGTTCCCTACTGTTATTTTCGCTATAATGCCTTCAATCAAAATATAGTACAAGACTCCATTGACACCACCTTGCGAGTCAATGTCTGACTATTTTTGCAATTCGGCGACAATTATGTACATACAAAACATTCTGTCGGCCCTAACAATAGGCGAAAAAGCGGATTTATTCCTACTCGTTTCTGCAATAAATACGGTTGGGTAAGACTGGCGAAGCGGTTCTCAAAGATGTGAAAAATACAAGCTTATTCAGTAAAGTGAAATTAACATTTCGTAGAAAATTTCTGTTTCAAGCGCGTGGGTTAGAGCTTTGCTAGTTAAACTGACTAACAATATAACCGGGCAAAGGTTTAAATCGGGGGGGGTAAACAGGCAAGTGAAAATCACATTAAAATAAGCCATGAGACCATGTTTAATAAACTTCGAAGTTTATAATCACAAATGGCTCTATATTCCGAATTCATACCCCGATCCGATCTGTTATGTGGAGCATATATAACTTCCCCCATTCTGTAAATCTCGGAAACGCAGGCTCCCGTAAATTGGTCCCTAATGTCTAACCCCATAATCTGAAGTACACATGTGATGCATTGATTTAATAATAACAATTAGCTCATCAATGCCATGCAAATGTAAATTTATTTAGAAAAAATCTAATGACACGAGATGTTCGCAATGCAACATGATACACTTATAGATGCAAACTCAGTATTAAAAAACGCTTCGTCGTCCGCCCGCAGAAGCTTCATTAGTTTTCGACATACTGCAAAAGGTAGAGCTATATTATATGGTTACATATAGGGGCGAGGAGCCGAGGTGGCCGAACCATATTACCATCACTAAACAACGGGGTACTTCCACCTAGATCCCCCTTTTTGTCTTATGGACGGGCCGTTGGTATTATTTATAGTAAAACTACTTCTCTTTCAAGAGATAATAATCAGAGATTAGTACCGATAATAATATAACACTTTATTTAAATAAAGCACATTATCATCGTTGGTAATATTACCACTTATTTTTCTTGTTAGATTTTATACTGGAGATACGGTGTCACTAACACGGTTTCATCGCACGAGGAAGGCATTTTGAATTCGAACAAACAAAAACCGACCGCGGCGCGGTAAACAACCCGACTACTAACGGTTTATGAGCGATAACAAATGTGTTGGTAGAGTATTGAATTTTAACTCCATCATAGCGTTGTATTCATTACAACCTAAGTATGTAATAAATAACCAAAAACATAAATATTCACATGTAATAAATCTCACAATGCGTATTGAGCCTTCCATACTGTGTCACTGGATTAAACAGAACGAAAAAAGTAAAAAGACCTATGCTTTAAATGGCGCAGAGTTTACTACACATTTTCTGTGCAGTCTGAAAACGGTCGCGTAATAAAGGTAAAACTGCATGAATGAAAAACTTGTGCTAGTGTCAGATTAAGCTGACATGACAGTCAAATTTTTTATTGTAAACGTAAAAAGACATTGGTTTATTGTATGCTTTTAAATACGTAAAAAAACAATAACAAATAATACATAATTAGCTAAATAAACAATTTCCTGAGAGCAAACATACGATAAAAACTTACAATCGCGTTTCAAAAAATACACATATTTAGCGTGTCTTTTGACAGAAGTTGACAGACAATCAACAGTTACTGAACTAGAAACTGTGTATTTTATCTGAACAAGAACCTAATCGATAGTAATATTAAAAAAATTCTAGGTCGCCTTATTACAAAATTAGAATGTGTGCAGTTCACAGCCAAAGTAGAAGGTGAAACCTTAACGCTTAAGTAAAGCTGAGCTAAGAGAAAGAGATAAATGCAAGATCAGGAGTGGATAATTATAGGATTTAATTATTAAAAATATGTGGTACCACCAGAATGATAATTTTTTTTCTATTTAGTTATCCCCATAATCAAGGTTCTATTAAATTCATACTGAGTCTTCAATTTCTACAGATAGAGCGGCTAATGATACGCCAAAGTCTGAGACAAAATTTTTTGTTTCGATTTTATCAAAAAATATCTGTGAAACAAATAACCTGCGTCAAGGCGCCTATCTCCCTCGGTTTTGCTACAAAATTTGGGAGTCGAATCTACCTCCTCAGATATACATGAAATAGAACAAATTCTGTTTTAATAGCCTAGACCTCCACATTAAAAAAGTATAAGGGGTGCCGCGATCAACTGGGTAGATGAAACTGAAGAGTAGGATGGATCTACTTGCCAGCCGTGCGGAAACTGTGTTCGTAGATTATCTCTAGAAAAGAGTATGACAAAAATCTATATGTACGTCTCATTTTTACGATTAGCATTTTTCAAACATATTTCTTTCAACTCACTAGCTTTGTCACACTAAATCATTTTTATGAATAAGCAATAATATAAAATGTCGATATTCCGAATTGCATATTACCACTTTACATTTCGATACAATCCATTTTATATATTAAATAATAAGTAAAGGAGCGAGCGAAGCTAAAATTGGGTTGCAGCGGTACAAAAAGGAAAACCTTACGTAACATGGCAAAATAAACAACTGATACGCTCTTGTTTAAACAAGCTGTGTCAAATTGGAATAGTGGAGGTGAAAGTCATATAAAAAAATATGCACCCTAACATTAATCCACTTTAAGGAGATACATTTATTATTCTCATTTCACATTAAATATAAACACACATGGGATACTTCTCGTTCATATCTAATATGTGAGGTTAAATCCTCAAAATCTCAAATTACGTCATCCATTCGTACCCTGAGGCTGGGATGTTGAACCAGAGTGAAACACTGCTTTGTTAATATACAATAAATATATTTCAATAAAATAGTCACAGAGTTAATAAAAATATAATAATCCATACAAGTATACTCTCTCTCGCGTGCGATTTAAGCAGCTCAGACGCAAACCAATAAAATATTTGGCGGATTTCCACCTTTATAAACAAACTAAAGAAACCTAATTTAGTTGCAACAAAGAATAAAAATTAATTGAAAATTTACTGATTTTAATTTCTCTCTGAACTTCCCTTACAACATGGAGGATATTGTAGTATGGGAGATTTTCTGCTAAGTTGATAAATAATGCGTCATGGCGCAATCCACAATTTATTCTAGCGACAAACATATTGGGCAAACATTAACACTCCTAAGGAATGCAAAACAATTATTAAATTATTCTTAATGATGATTTTCAATTTGAACATGATGACATGGACGGACCAAAGCTAAAGACCGTTGACATTTCATTACATTCGGTGGTAAAAAACATGATGACAATCTTCAATATCTTCCCGCCTTCTTCCGTGGACTTGGATGGGCGCGTGGCCTAGGCGCCGCCCTCAGCGCAGCTGCACCTTCGCGAGCCTCCTTTGCGTCATCCTTTTGTCTGGCTATACGGGGGGGTCCATCGTTGAAACAGCGGACATGTTGTGCTCGTGGCGATGATCACGGCACTTCCGTCGGGGGGTATATCTCCCAGTCATCGACTGCGAATTTTACTCCGCGATATTTTCATACCATCCAACCCTCACATTCCTCGTGGCGGAGTAATACCGTCAACCTCTCACGGGAATTGCCATCAAATTATAAAATGGTACACAAAAAGTTCTTTTGCATCACAAGAACTCAAAATGGTGGTGGTTGTGTGAATTAATAAAATAAAATAAAAAAAGGTGAAAATAGAAATAATAAAAGAAAGGATTCCTGCAGAATGAATAACGCAATCAGTAACGGAATTTAGATTTCTGTGTGTAGCTAATTACGGGTAATAGGATTCGTGACTTACATCGTATGATGAATCCTTTCATTTAGCGTGCTGGTATAAAATAAATGTTTTGACGCTTCGTGACCGCCATCTTGTCCGTTCGTCTAAACGCTCCAGACTAAAAGGTGCTTGGCAAATTGGTGTTGCCAGCGCTTGCAAGCTATCGACCGAAAAAAAAAAAAATAGGTACTGTGTTTGAGTAAATTTGAAGTACTTATCTAATGCGCATTCGCGCTGTGACGCTGAATTATAACGTCACAGTACCCTCCTTCTCCTGAGAGAACGAAAAGAATTTAATGGCTCTTCAACAGAGTTGACTAGGATAAGAGTGATTCGAACAAAAATCTAATGCACAGAAATCTGATCAATGCCGCCATGGATTGCGCCATTCATTTCAGGTGGGTAGTTCAGTGCGGATATTAGGCAGTGATCTTAGACCTGAAACATATAAATCCTGAAAGCAAACAAACAAAAAGCAAACATGGCTACTTATGGGTTAACTCTATGTATTTACTCATATATAACTGTACTATATAGTGCTATAGTTTTCACGCTTATGCGTTCGAAGATTGCGATTGCCTTGGTGACAAGATTTTTTTTTTAAAAAAAAACATGACACAGATCTTCCCAGCATTTAGCAGCACACCTAAATTAAATAAAAATAAAAACTGATCGATCCAGTGATCGTTTTATGCATTTCATAAGGCTCGCTTATCCAAATGCGGTGTAGAACAATAAAATCAGATGTATTCTTGAATGGAGTCACTTCCGTGAATCTTTATGTTAGATACAAGTTACTCTGCGCTTAAAACTACTATTATTTTTCCTCGCGTATGCGCTCGCCCATAATGGTAACAGGCTGTTCTCGATTGCATTCGTCTCGCTTCTGGTGTCTGTAAAAAAAATCAACTCATTCTGTGTCTCTACTTAATCGTAGACTCCTCCAATATATTGACCTAGAAAGCAGGCACAGATCAAAATTTGGGAACAACTTTTCTCTAACCAAATCATGCGTTCTCAATACAGAAAACTAACTCTCCTCCGCTCGTCAGCTTCAGAGACTTACTAACTTCATCCTGCCTCGTTATATTCAAACAATTAACGAGACCCTAAGACACCGAATACTGTGTTTAACCTCTCCTAGGTTGAAAATAACTTTCCCTTTCCCCTTCAACAGGAATAAAAGTGAATCCCTCACCAATCCTAGATAATGCGACTATCACCTGAATAAACCTTTCAGGTTCCATTCCGTCAACTTCTCTAGTAGTTAACCTAATACTTTATTATAACTAATATTTGCATTTTTATTTTACATGCTGCCTTGTGGCAAACCAACTTACCATAATGTCTTATGTGCCACTCCCTATTCCTAAGAATTAACATTTAACATTCCTAACTATATGCACAAGGCCTAATATATTGACATATACAAATTTTTACAAGTGACAGCTCCGAGAGATAACAGATTTTGGTGACTTAAATTTTCACATTGATCATGACTTGAACTCGCAGACTGGGATTCGCTTAGCTATTACGCCTCCGTTCTGATGTTCAAGACCGGATCCCATGCGAATTCCTTCCTTAAACTTGAGGTTAGAGAAGTCACGTAAACCTCCATTCTCGGTGTTTCCGTAGTTGGCTTCTAACTGTATAGGCGGATAACTTCACTAACATAACACCGGCTCTAACTTAAAACTACTTAAAACTTCTAATTATTACTATCAATACGATTTGTTGATCATATTGTCAACGAAACAAGCTAAATAATAATGTTTATTTGCATGTCGAGTGAAATGCTTTGATTAAACAGTAATCTGCTTCGAGCTGTCAAAATGAAACTACAACAGCGCCATCTGTTGACGGAATGTCAAAGACCTAAGGTAAACAAATATTGTCAACAGACAATACGGAATGACATTATCAGCTGACCACTGTTTACCAGCTGTCAGCCTTCTGTCACCTGACAGCTAGGTTATGCTTCTGCCTTAACGATATGCCGGATATGAAAATTTCCAGCCACTTTCCCATCCATTCCAGTTAGCGTGTAAATAAGAGGCGATATGACTTTTTTTACTATGGATTTTACATACTTGGGGGCTAGTTTGGCACTAAAAAAATCAACACTCTTTGAATACGGAAAATTCACTCTCCAGACTATTTGTCCGACTCGATAAATTACCTCTTTCCGGCCTGAATTATAGTGCTTCGCGTTCCTCTTATATGCTTCAAACAAATTTTGTTGGACGGAAGTGTAGATTCCGTCTAAATCCGCAAGTTTCTCTACATATTGTTCCGTGTTGTCTAGTTGTACGTCCGAGAATTCTAAAGCTCTCTCACTCTGTGGATAATGCAACGTACCATGCATGATTTGCTCTCTACCATGAAAAATAAAAAAGGGTGTCTGCAGGGTGGACAAATTCACTGTATTATTTATAGCATTCGTCACCAAAGGTAGCGTCTTACACCAGTTTTTCTATGTTCATTATCTACCTGGATAGCTACGGCCGTTACTACCGTTTTGTGATAGCGTTCTACTACGTTGCTCTGTGGCGTGTATAGTGCATTAAAAAATAAATTAGGTATTCCATATTTGTCTACTAATTCACGGAATTTTTTAGACGTAAATTGCGTACCATTATCGTAATAATAGTGCTTGGAACGCCGTGTTTTAGAAACACATCGATTTCTAAATGTTTTATAACTAAATCTGCTGAAGATTTTCTTTATGGAAAAAGCCATAGAAATTTTGAAAAGACGTCCAAAACGGAAAAAAATGTAAATATACCCTGACAATGACCGTGGGAACGGCCCCATAAGGTCGATGGATAGACATTGCATGGGTCTACTTACTCTTTTAGGATTGGTCATCAGACCTAACGGTTTATCTTGACAATGTTTATAAGCTTTACATTTTTCGCAAGAATTTATAAAAGATCTGACATCGTTTAAACATTTTGGTCCAAAAGTAATGAGCTTGAAGCTTCTTATATGTTTAAATGTGCCCATATGAGCAGCTTCAGGAGATGAGTGGTTTTCCTCAATTAATCGAATACGGTCTTCGAGAGGGACTACCAACTTCCAAGCGTTATCCTGATGCAACCTATCAGCAGGTTTCACATATCGGTAAAGCGTCTCATTTTCTATGACATAATTTGGAAAATCTCGTGGTCTACATTTTACCCTACTAAATAAATCTAAATAAGTCATATCCTGGATCTGTTGTAAATCAGTTAGGGCGGCTATCTCAACGCGGGATAACGCGTCGGGTACGGAATTCAGCTTTTCCTTTTTTGTGTATAACGTCAAAAGAATATTGCAGGAGTTCGGTGCTCCATCGTGCTAGCCTCCCTGAGGGATTCTGTAATGACATTAACCATTTTAAACTAGAATGATCGGTAAATACGGTGAAATGGCCTGCCTCTATGTATGGGCGAAAATGCCTAACGGATTCTAGGACTGCGAGTAATTCTTTTCAGATATAGAGTAGTTACGCTCGCACTTCGTCAACGTCCTGGAATAGTAAGCTACCGCGTATTCCGCGCCATCTTCCTCCTGCCCTAGAAAGGAACCTATGGCGACATCACTCGCATCGGTGTGCAAATTGAAAGGTAGTCTAAAGTCTGGGTTTCTAAGTACTGGGGCCGTGGTCAGCGCTTGTTTAAGCTTTGAAAAGGCGGCGTCCGCTTCGTCCGACCATGCAAAATTACTAACTCCCTTTTTGACGCTTGTCAATTTCGTAAGAGGTGCGGTTATGGACGAATAGTCATTAATGAACCGGCGATAATAACTACACAAACCAAGCGCCGAACGTAGCGTTTTCACGCTAGTTGGCGTAGGGAAATTTTTAATGGCCTCAATTTTCTGAGGGTCCGTTCTGAGTCCGTGGGCGTCTACGACGTATCCCAGATATTTAAGTTTCGGACTTGCAAAATACGGATTTGGCAAGGTTAATTGTTAAATTAGCCTCCTTAATGTGTCTTAATGACTTTACGCAAGAGGGTCAAATGTGATTCAAAGTCCTGACTAATAATCAAAAGGTCGTCCACAAAAACGTGAACGTTCCTGTCAAACTTGGGGCCAAATAACTTATCTGCTAAGCGTTGTTGTTCGGATGAACTATTTCAAACCGAATGGCAGAACCTTGAACTGAAACAGGCCCCTTTGTGGTACTACAAAAGCGGTCTTCTCTTTGGAGCTTTCCTCCAGGCCAATTTGCCAAAATGCCTTGGATAAATCTACGGATGAAATAAAACGTGCCCCATTTAAGTTTTGTAAAATAGAATTTATATGAGGAAGAGGGTACGAATCTCTTACCGTCATTGAGTTTAATTTTCTAGAGTCCAAACAAAATCTAACCGAATTGTCTTTCTTCGGCACACTAACAAAACAGGATTTGACCAGGAGGATTTCGAAGGCTCGACAACGTCCAGCTTAAGCATCTCGTCTAGCTCGGCTTCTAACTGGGCCTGACGAACAGGTGACAGAGGGTAGTACCTTTGCTTAATGGGGGTCCTGTGGTCTCTATGCGATGCTGCACGAGAGTAGTCCTGCCCAAGCCTCGCCGTTCGAATGAAATCTCTTCAAACTCCCTAATCACTGCGTTCAGCTGCTCTCTTTCATAGCCGCTGAGGGACTCAGGTGACGTCAGAGCTGAAATGTTTTGCGAGACAAGTGAATTTTTTGATTTCACAAAAAATATTCTTAAACAATGCGGGCGCTAAATTGAATTTAACCAAAAATCTACCCCTAAAATTATGTCGGGGTACAAGTTGGTAATTATTAAAAAATCTAAATAATGGGTAGCCTCGTCCACTGTTATGGGCAATCTCACTGTGCCCGTGGTCGATTGTTTACTACCATTTGCCGTCGTAATGTACGAGGCGTTTGGTGTAATGGGAAATTTGGACATAAAAGACTGGTTCAAATATGAGACAGATATACAGGATGTGGAAGCTCCTGTATCTCTAAAATCCCCGTTAATTGCTGGTTTCGTACATAAAAATGCATGTACGGGCGCAGATCATTGTTCCTCGCACAAACCACCGGCGCGACGCTGGCTGTAGATAAAAAAATTTTCACAAAATCTAGATGCTTTCTCCAGGCAACTGGATCCGTGTAATCTACCTTAGCACCAGCAGGGCGTCGGTGCCAAACTAGTTTTTTGAATTAGAATTCCTGCCACCTCCTTGGCCAGGATTTTTACACTGACAACGCAGTGTCAAAATTCCGCTTTTTCCACAATTAAAGCAGACTATCCCTGGAATGTTGGGACACTTCCTATAGTAATGTCCTGTCTTTTTACATTTTAGGCATGTCGTATTTTGTACATTAAAAGTTTTCTCTACATTAAAATTATTATTTGGCTTCACCTGACCTTTGTTGTTATTAAAAGATTTACTATTATAAGATTTCGTAGCAGCAGAAGCGGTTGGAGACGTTTGCTCCACTACGGAAATTTTGTGAATGGGGGAGCTAGCACACTTAACTTTCGCTTCGAATGCGGGCCCGTTTGCACCGCGCGGTTTCGAATGAAATTCCTCTACCTTTTTACTTAAAATCATCAAAGAGTTCAAAGAATTAATATTGCCGGAAGTCAGCAATGGAATGTATTCTACTCGGGCGTTCTCCGTCACGTGATCTAATATGAAAGCTTCGGTCCAAGGTATCGCTAATTTGGATGATAATTTTTGGACCGCGTTTACATAATCCGCCATAGTTTCGTTAGCCTTTTGGCTACGTGCGTGCATTTAATTGTTTCAGGACTTCCCGCTGATAGGAGCTGACACCAAATCGTGCTATAAGAGCTTCTTTCAGATCCTCCCAGGTTCTGAAAGTTGCCTTGAGTGGCCAGTACCAGTCATGAGGTATCCCCGATAACAAATCGCCAAAAGAGCGAAGTAACGTGCGCGCTGGAATTTCGCGAGTATACACTAATGCTTCTAATTTATCAACAAAATCATGTATTTCATCATGGACCCGTCGAAACTAATTTTTAAACCTGATAAACCCACAAAGTTGGTATTTAATTTTTTATTTTCCGGAACCTCGTCCGCAGATTTAACATTTTCCTGTCTAACTAAAGTTGGCAGATTTCTAAATTGTGTAGAAGAATGTGCAAGCAGTTTGTCAAAAGATTTAACTGTCGAATTGTATATTTTCGCTTGCTTTCTTATGTTATGCTCCTCGTCTTCCGGGACGAGCCCTACATTATTTAAGGTTAATTTTATCTGCTCCAAATCCATATCTTCATTAATATATAGAGTCTCCATATCGAAATAATATTTTACTACTGACAAACAAAAGAAAAGTTTGATCAGGCGACTGACCTCTAACCAAAAAAATGTGCTACCAAAATTCCACGCAAAAGGTTGCAAGAGAGAATACATACAAAAAGTATAATTTAAAAACCAAAAACCTCGTTATAAATTATGATGCCTGCGCTCTTTCCTGATGTCCAGATCAGCGGATGTCGTCGGCCCAATAATGGATTCGTTCGAGTCAATTCGTACAGGGAAATCACAGCGACATTCCGTACCGGCACACCATCTGCTTTCTGCGGCGCACAGCTTCATAAAACTGAAAAAAATACAAAAGGATTCAGCTTCTAATTCTCACACAAATATATTTCAGTCCACATCCTATACGTGGTGCTGAAAAATTTCAAAAAAGAAATCCAAGATTCCCAAGTGAATCCGCGCAAATTATATTATTTTAGAGTTGCTCAAGTTTCTAAAAAATCTTCCAAAGTCTTCCATTGATTTTATTTTCAGCATAAAACACCAAAAAAGAATCGATACAGGACACTACCGGTCGACAATAATTTGTCCAAAATTATTATTGCCCTGCTATTTCCTCCAAAACGGACTTTTTTTCCCAAGTCGAGATGTAATATCTCCTAAATAATCGAAATGCTTGTTCCAAGTTAAACTGTAATTCCAGTTTTTCAAAAATAAATAAAATGTTATTCCATCTCGAAAATACACGAGGCACACTAGAATAACCGAGGTCAATGCCTCCGCCCTATTTTAATTTCAAAAACAAGAGTTGAATGCACTTTGACCAAGTAAACAAAAGTTCAATGCACTGTCGACTTGACGAACTCTCAAACCAGAATGCCTGAACAAAAAAAAAATGCGTACGTCCCACAAAATCATTTTCGATCCGACAAACAAAAACACAATCCATGTAACAATAATGTTCTTTGCCGGCACCAAAAATAAACTGCATTTACAGAAATCGAATTATGATTCACTTTTGGCTGTGATTCACAGACAAAGCAGCATAAGTCAAGAATTACAAAAAAAAATATATGACAAAAAAAAATAACAAATTTTTTTAAAAAACATAACCTGATGAACGTTTCTCGTTGTTTTTCGGGAAAAAAAAAAAAACAACCAGAGAGACCGACATTTCTGACAGAATGATGAACCATATCACCTGATGCAGGTTGCTCCAATCGGTGGATCTTCTCCAACTGCCGCGTCTGGCTTCTCGCTTAGCGGCTGTTGGCCACGTCCTGCAGAATGCAGCTTCTGCCACCCAGGTCCATCCTTCCAGGCGAAGAGGTTTTAGGAGGAAAGGGAAGGAGTTTTGCGGGAATTCGGGTTTTATGATATATATGAGATGATCCACTCCACCAATTTGATATTCTATGATGTACAGAGTTCACTCTTGTTCACGCCCCCCATTCCCAGTGCACAAAATGGAAGACGGATTCTAATGTGAAAACAAAATAAGTTTTTGGGCGCCATATTTCTAGAGCTCTAACCAAGATTGATATAAATAGAAATTTTATCAGGGTCGCGACATTGGTTCTCCAAAAGGTTGGCCTAAACGTCTGGGCGCCAATGTGACGCGGTGAACAGGGTGTGAGGAAGGGGGTGGCTGCTATGCAGGGATTTAAGAGAGAAATGAGCTTCCCCACCCTTTTGGTGAAAAGAACTAAAAATAATCAAAAACAAATTTTTCCTCTCGGAATTTAGACTTGACCCCCTCTTCCACACAACCGCCCATCGGTCCACCAACTATCCCAGTCGGGAGACTAGAGAAAACAAAATGCTCTAAAAATAATATATGTGAGGTTAAATCCTCAAAATCTCAAATTACGTCATCCATTCGTACCCTGAGGCTGGGATGTTGAACCAGAGTGAAACACTGCTTTGTTAGATACAATAAATATATTTCAATAAAATAGTCACAGAGTTAATAAAAAATATAATATAATCCATACAAGTATACTCTCTCGCCGTGCGATTTAAGCAGCTCAGACGCAAACCAATAAAATATTTGGCGGGTTTCCACCTTTATAAACAAACTAAAGAAACCTAATTTAGTTGCAACAAAGAATAAAATTAATTTGAAAATTTACTGATTTTAATTTCTCTGAACTTCCCTTACAACATGGAGGATATTGTAGTATGGGAGATTTTCTGCTAAGTTGATAAATAATGCGTCATGGCGCAATCCACAATTTATTCTAGCGACAAACATATTGGGCAAACATTAACACTCCTAAGGAATGCAAAACAATTATTAAATTATTCTTAATGATGATTTTCAATTTGAACATGATGACATGGACGGACCAAAGCTAAAGACCGTTGACATTTCATTACATTCGGTGGTAAAAAACATGATGACAATCTTCAATATCTTCCCGCCTTCTTCCGTGGACTTGGATGGGCGCGTGGCCTAGGCGCCGCCCTCAGCGCAGCTGCACCTTCGCGAGCCTCCTTTGCGTCATCCTTTTGTCTGGCTATACCGGGGTCCATCGTTGAAACAGCGGACATGTTGTGCTCGTGGCGATGATCACGGCACTTCCGTCGGGGGGTATATCTCCCAGTCATCGACTGCGAATTTTACTCCGCGATATTTTCATACCATCCAACCCTCACATTCCTCGTGGCGGAGTAATACCGTCAACCTCTCACGGGAATTGCCATCAAAATTATAAAATGGTACACAAAAATTCTTATTGCATCACAAGAACTCAAAATGGTGGTGGTTGTGTGAATTAATAAAATAAAATCAAAAGGTGAAAATAGAAATAATAAAAGAAAGGATTCCTGCAGAATGAATAACGCAATCAGTAACGGAATTTAGATTTCTGTGTGTAGCTAATTACGGGTAATAGGATTCGTGACTTACATCGTATGATGAATCCTTTCATTTAGCGTGCTGGTATAAAATAAATGTTTTGACGCTTCGTGACCGCCATCTTGTCCGTTCGTCTAAACGCTCCAGACATAAGCAACTGAACTCAACATAAATTTTCTCCACTTTTTTGTTAGATTTAACGAAAATTTATTACTTTTTATTAATATTATTATACACAAACGCCCTTGAGGTATATTTATATGAAAACGGTACTTTATAAATTATCGATAATAATTATAACAGTTTTTTTCAGATTCAATGAACATTTTTTAAGGTTTCTAAATGTATAAAACTGCTTCTTTATTTCGCACTGATCTATAAAATCGTTATTTAAAAAAAAAATCTTTTGAAGAAAAACATACCACACCTATGGTCATGTAGGTTCATTTTTTATTTACATATGTATTTTAAATGTAAATGTCATGAAAGCGTATGTATAAATTAAAATAAAATAAAATAACAATATTTCATGAAATTGATTTATACGCCATGGCGTATAAAACAACGCAACGGTTTGCATATCGTAAATATTTATTTCATTTTATATCCCTACAGAGATGAGGTAGAATTTTTTCAAATTCAGGAATATGGATATTCAAGCGTTTACTGGGCTTATGTTACGAATCGAGAATCATCCACCAGCGAGTTGAAAGCTCCATCTATGCATTGATATTGAAGTTAAGTATTTATTAGCAAATTACTTTTTTTTTGTAATTAAGACTCTTCTGACGAGTTAAATTAAGTACTAGTAATCACCTGCAGATGACTCTGCAATTTATTTGACTTATATTTAGACCAGGAATTTTATACAACATTTTTGGGCGTGTTCAAATACTTGTACACAAATCTGGAGTTTATCCCAATATAGGAGTAGGTATATATTTCATTTTATATCCCTACAGAGATGAGGTAAAAAAATTTCAAATTCAGGAATATGGATATTCGAGCGCTTACAGGGCTTATGACCTTTCATTGACTGGTTACATATTGAAGTATTTGAACACGCCCAAAAATGTAATCGTAATATTATTATCTCAATACCTACGTATTATTATTTTACCATATCATAATTTGACTGTCCGATATTCGCTATTATCAAAATAATGCTATGCATGTGGCTATCAATAATTTATTTTATAATGCCCTAAAAAGGGCATTAACTTTATTTGGAGTAGGTAATCGCAGAATGCGAGAGATAGAAAGAGATGACGTTCATCATAAACATGAAATTCAATGTGATTATCATTATGATTATTTTATTTAACATTGCTTATCATTATTTATCATCTATTTTCCTCAGATAAGGCAATTGATTAACAACCTACGTAAAAAAACATTTGAAAATACAAGCAATTGAATTTTAATTAAAAATAAACTTTTACTCCCTATATTCTCCTTGCTCATCACGCAGTTTGCCACATTTATCACGTTTTGTGGTAATCTACTTTTCTCTACAAAAATATATATGTTTTTTACAAAAAAATAGGATTTTGTTTGCAATATGTTTGATTATCCACTGACTACAGTCAGTATACAGTTTGTACTCAAAAGGTGAAAAATAGGTCAAAGTAAGTATGAAATTTTTCGTAAAAGAAACTAGATTTTAGTTTGAATGATTAACTCCGCGATAGCCACAAGATAAATATCCAGAGTAGAGTTTTTTATATTCTATAAAGTAACCTATTGGAGGTTAAAACTTATTTGAGTAGTTTTTATCTTCGGTGGGTAGGTAGGTACTTACTTTAAATTTTGATTTAAAAAAATAGGATTAGGGAATGGACGGCACCAGCAACTTACTCAGAACACAAAATGTTCTCTAGACCTGGATTTTATTATCTGGTTTACATTACTGGATGCTTCGTAATTCGAAGTATCTTTACAACATTTCAGTTTTCAGTTCTGATCGCGAGTTCCTCTGGAGTCGTCCTGGACGCAGTAAGTCTGCTAGTGCATACATCTCTTCTCTATTCTTTCTAACATACTTTTCACGTTAATCAAAAAAACAGGTTTAAGTTGTAATTGTTACATTATAATATACCAGAAAACAAATAGCAATGGAGCGATCTATTGCTTAGTTACATTCTATATCAGAAAACAAATATCAGAAATCTATATCAGAAAACAAGTAGCAATGGAGCGATCTATTACTTAATTACATTCTATAGCAGAAAACAAATAGCAATGGAGCGAGCTATTGCTTAGTTACATTCTATATCAGAAAACAAATATCAGAAATCTATATCAGAAAACAAGTAGCAACGGAGCGATCTATTACTTAATTACATTCTATATCAGAAAACAAATAGCAATGGAGCGAGCTATTGCTTAGTTACATTCTATATCAGAAAACAAATAGCAATGGAGTGATCTATTGCTTAGTTACATTATATACCAGAAAACAAATAGCAATGGAGCGATCTATTGCTTAATTACATTCTATACCAGAAAACAAGTAGCAATGGAGCGATCTATTACTTAATTACATTCTATATCAGAAAACAAATAGCAATGGAGCGATCTATTGCTTAATAACATTCTATATCAGAAAACAAATAGCGATTGAGCAATCTATTGCTTAGTTTTTTTTTTTAATAATATTTTTATTTCAATATATACATAAAAGAAAACAAAAGATGTCCTACTGAGTTGCCTACTGCAACTCGTCAGTAGGTGCATAAATACAAATTCAACTAAAAATAAAACTACACTATACATACCCAAGCGCACAAAAAAAATTAAAATACATATAAATAAAAATACAATTCTAAAACTCAATATAATAATTCGCGCTCTAGCAACCAAGTTCTCAGCACGCGTCTCTCTTTTAAGCTTGAAAAATTAATGATTTTTTTTTAATACTTCTTGGTAGCATGTTACAGATTTTTGGTATACTGTACTGAAGTGTTCTCTTACCATACTTGTTATTATATTTAGGGAGAACTAATCCTTCAGCACTCGTAAAACGAGTATTGTAAACATGCACCGGTCTGTGTTTATACTCAGAGAGAGATGCGTGCTGAGATATTAGTTTGGACCATAATAACGCCTTAACAGATAAAATATTTAGACTTATATAATAAGGATATCGAAACATCGTGTCTCTGATAGTATAGATGTTTTTTAATTAATAATTTAACCATCGAATTTTGTAAATTTTGAACGAATTTAATATTGGAATCACACGAAAAAGCCCAAGAAGTTATAGCATATCTTATAATTGATTCGGCCAGTGACAAATATATTATTCTTAAAGTACTAGCAGGGACATGATATTTCAATATGTACATTTTACCTACAACTGATCTAAGTCTATTGCATAGCTTTTGAATATGTACATCCCATTTAAAATGACAGTCAATAGTTAATCCTAAATAAACAAATTCATTAATATTTTCTAATCTATCACATTTACATACATGGTTGTAGTATATTCTGGTGTATGCAGTTGAAATTATGAGAAATAATACATGGTTTCGTTTCAAATTTAATATTTGGCGATCTTATATATGGAGTAATTTAGTTTTTTTTGCATTAATAATCAGACCTACATCATGTGACCATCTTAGTAATGATGTAAAATCTTTCTGCAATAGTTCTTCAGCCTTTTTTAAGTCTTGATGAGACATCACTAATGCAGTGTCATCAGCGTAAACAAAATGTTTAGAATTTACAAATAATTTATTCATATTGGTTACATACAAAATATATAAAGTAGGCCCTAATATTGATCCCTGAGGTACCCCAGTAGTTACAAGTTTAATTTCACTTAGTTGATCAGATATTTTTACACAAATTTTTCTATTTGATAAGTAATTTCAAAAAACCAAGTAAATTTCCTCTAATTCCTATATATCATACAGTATCTCTATTAGTTTTTTATGGTTAATTGTGTCAAAGGCCTTGGAATTATCTACAAAAAGTACAAGAACATGTCTCTTATTATTTAGATCATTATTTACACTATTTGAGAAATTTTGCAAAAGCAGTTCTGTGCTTTTTTTCTTTTGAAATCCATATTGATTAGGATCAATTAATGAAAAATTTTCCAAGTATTTAATAAATTTGATGGAAATATACTTTTCTACAATTTTTTCAAATGCGGGCAAAATACTTATAGGTCTATAGTTACCAATTTCAGCATGACTACTGACAATTACATTCTATATCAGAAAACAAATATCAATGAAGCGATCTATTGCTTAGTTACATTATATACCAGAAAACAAATAGCAATGGAGCGATCTATTGCTTAGTTACATTCTATATCAGAAAACACATAGCAATGGAGCGATCTATTGCTTAATTACATTCTATATCAGAAAACAAATAGCAATGGAGCGATCTATCGCTTTATTACAAAAGACTGAAACAATTCGAATCTATCATAAGAAAGAAGGATTTAGTTTGAATTTAATTTAAATAGAAAAATGTCTTCTTTTGCTCCGCACTGGATGGATCGCCTTAAGATATATCTACCTATGTAAATAATTTCATTTCTTGAATTAGTGTTTGCGTTTAAAGGTTAACGTATATTTGGATAAAACATTTTTTCTAATTTACGTAAAAAAGACTTTTTTATTGAATTTCTAAATTTTACATAATTTCCTCTTAACAAACTGGATAATAAAAAAAACATAAAAATATTTATTTCATTTTATATCCCTACAGAGATGGGGAAGATTTTTTTTTCCGATTCCAAATAAAAAATCTGTCTCATTACTTTTATGCCGCACTTCGTACATTATATACATAA
Source organism: Micrasema minimum (assembly GCA_022494985.1). NCBI lineage: Eukaryota > Metazoa > Arthropoda > Insecta > Trichoptera > Brachycentridae > Micrasema > Micrasema minimum. The sequence goes on from JAGVSP010001615.1 coordinate 40,696, forward strand.
TGCCTGTATTTTTTCTTGCTAAGAAAATTTCAAATATTCAAGCAATTAATTTAACTTGATCAATTAAATAATAATTTAATTTCCTTTTATTAGTTTTTTTAGTTGTTCAATTTTAAGAACAAATCAATATCTCTATGTTCATTTAACATTTCCATACCTCTTGTCATATGCACGTAATTCCAGAAATAAAAGATCCTAAAATAATGAGAAAAAGTTCCTTGTTTTATAGCCTTTTGAAAAAGTTGTAAACCAACCGTTATAGTTACAATATCGCTCATTTGGTAGAACATCAGCGGAACTGCACTGCGGAGCAAGCTCCGCTTCCGTAGCTTAATGGCTAAGACGTTGGACTTATAGAAGGTTTCGGGTTCGAATAATATATTAATATGAATTAAGATGATATAATAATACAAAGTAAAAAATATTCCACAAATAAGTATATAATGGTAGTCAGCTGTCAGTAGGTTTGTTGACTGAGGGTAATCTACGATTGTGATATGAATTTTTAATGTATTTGACTATTTTCATATCTTTTGTTTTGGTAGGTACATACATGACTAGAAATATCCAATAAATGTAAATATTATGTTGTATTGTACCTGTGCGAATGTACTGATACTGACTGTGTACCTCTGTATCTGTATAGTGAGTAGTGGTAGTAGTAATGTATAGTGGTAGTGGTGGTGAGTAGCGAGGCGATAACAAACTGAAGAGAGTTATCTTAACTTTTTTATAAATAAAATAAGAGATTTTACAATTAATTTTTTATCGTTACTTCGATTTATATTAAGTAAGTATTGAAAAATAACTCTAAAAAGTCAAATAAAATTAATTTTGGTGCACTTTCACCCAAGTAAGTATTTACTAAATTGATCTGTTAGCGCTTCCACGCTGTGACTTGAAACTAATTGATTAAAACACATATTAATTAAATTTTCACTTTTTCTTCTAGAAAAAACAATAATGACGGACTCTCGCTACAAGTTAACATACTTCCAGATAAAAGGCCTTGCAGAGCCCATAAGGATGATATTTGCTTATGCTAATGTTCCCTTTGAAGACGAAAGAATTCCCCAAGAAAGCTGGCCAGAATTAAAAAAAAGTATGTAATAAATATCTAATATTACGCAATTTTATTTTATACGGGGGTGTAACAAAACTGATGTACAAGCGGAAAACCAGTGAATCTACATCATATTTGGTGTCGGTTTTGTAGAATAATATTTTTTTATTTGACCATTAGTTTTAGAGAAAATCAAGTACAAAGGAAATTGCTATCAATTATCATGTATTTAGTCAAATTAATACTATCCACAAAGAAAACAAAATCTAAAAACGCGTTTTAATAAGAATTTGAGAAATTTGATTTAATCTGCCATACTTACCTAATGAAAACTTGTGAGAAAAAACATTTCTTTATTTTCAAGATTAAAAAGTCATAAATATGGTTTGATTGTTTAAACAATCGTCTCCAAATACGATGTAGGTGACCAGTTTTCGGGTTGTACTACGAGTTTTGTAACACCCTGTATATATTAACATACATAATATTTAATATTATTTATATGACTAATTTTATTTGAAATATATATAAGGTACGTATATTATAGTCTTTACGATAAATTATTGTTTATTGCAACGTCAATGTTTGCAACGGGATTACCAGTACATACTAGATATATCACGGGTAGCCAGCGCGGTCATTAGGTCATTTATTGGTAATCCGCTGATCCATCGATCTCTTGGGACTAATTTCACTGGGAATAATATATTTACTGGGAACATGCCGAAGATAAATAAAAATCTGTAATTTTGACCAAAAGTTGCAAAAAGTAAGCTTTTGTTATAAAGTGTTTCTAATATTTTTTACAGAACTAAAAAAACATAAGTAATGCTGGAATCCAGAATATTATAATGGCTAAAACCTGTTTTTAAAAGCACAATAAAATGATTATGAATGGTTTAGTTCGTTATTCGTCTAGACCAGACTAAATAACATTTTTTTCTACGGTTTTAGACTATCCCAAGCAGAAGCTGCCTGTCCTGGAAGTTGACGGTAAGATTCTGAACCAGTCTTTAGCCATCTGCAGATTCCTGGGGAAGAGATTTGGTCTGGTCCCCCAAGATCCTTTCAAGGAAGCTCAACTGGATGCTCTAATTGATGACTTTAAGGACGTACAAGAGAGTAAGTGGCTCCGCTTACTAAAATTATCCTTACTAAAAAAATGATTATATATTTTGCAGATACTTATTGTATGATTTTTGTAACGGTAAAAATAGCTTAGGTACTTGTTTATCAGTAAATTGATTATCTTTGATCGTGGTAGAGTTATTAACAGTTATCTAAAACCATGTATTTGTATAAATAACAGGACAAATCTAATGATTGAGTTGGCATTTATTTTGAATAACTCCATATTAAAACAGTGGTGTGGCGTTCTATCCTCTCTGTCTACCCCTTAGGGTCTATTTTTATTTTATTTTTTACATCGTAACAACTGTTTCGCCTTGTTAGGGCATCATCAAACTGATTGAAACGGGTAAAAGCAAAACAATTGTCACGATACAAAAAATAAAATAAAAAAAGTACCAAAATATGATTTAATTTCAATACTAGGATAATTGGGTTCTTCCCGATTTTTTATTTAAAAAAATTGATTGAAAAATTACAATATCAAGGGATTTTAATTTTTTTTTTACGATGTCATATGATTTTTTTAGTGCGGTTTGAAATAACGCTTTTTCAAATCGCTCGCAAAATCCTTCATTTGGCGCGCATGCGATGTGACATTACAGCAATATAGGCGCTCACTTCGTAATGAATTTCACGCCTTTCATGGTGGACGGGTATGACGTCATTAACCAATAACGGGCGTTAAAAATCATTCGTATTTTCGTGTTTTTAAAACATAAATTTATAAATGAAAAAAAACATTTTTGATTATTGTGTTTTATATCGTTGGAATTGTAAAAATATACTTTAAATATTTATAACGTTTTTAAGAATATTCGTGTTATCGGGAAGAACCCTATTGATTCTACTTATCTATCACTTCTCACAATGTACTTCAGTAATAAATTAATAGAAATAAAATAAACCATAACTATCTTAACCATAATTATTTTTTTAAAGTCAGAATAGTCTTCGAAATTTGGGGCCGGAGATGAGCCGCTAGTGCAGTGCTCCAGCAACTAAAAACGATTGGCTGTAATATACAGTTTGTTGAATTGAGATTTTTTCAAAAGTAAAAGTATTTATTTATTTCTGGCTTATAATATATTAATTAAGTTTGTAAACAAGGATGCTGAAAACCCCCAATAAGAGAGCTAAATAAAGAAGATGTTTGCTTTGTAGAACAGAAGGCTAACATGGTTCTGAAGACCCCAGAATCCAAGAAAGAGATGGAGGATGCATTCGAATCATTCTTCAAGGCAGCTAATGAAGCTTCTTCCGGAGGTTACTTCTATGGCTCTCCTGAGGTAATTTTTTTTTTTTAAATTGTCCTTTACTGAGTATCTATAGGTTAAACTGTAGGAGTATAGCAGAAAAGGACATACAGGAACAGCTATAAATATATGACTACTACACTTTCCCTTATCCGCACCTAATGGTGAACACAGCACCATGTTGATACCTACACAGCGCGCAATGTAAGACATATTGGTCATTTTATATAATAATTCTTTAATATACCTAATATGCTTTTATCTTTTCGGATTGTGGTCTAGTGGTAGAATTTTTACTCCGGATTAGAATAGGTTAAAATCCCGCTCCATTACACATTTTACTATCTGGTACAGGTATTTCAAACTATTTACAAGTAGCACCGAAATTGAAATATTCGGGTTTATGTAAGAAAGCAACATAATGGTTATTTTGAAAAAAAAAATGTTACGAAAAAAACCATCAAATTAAAATGCTTCATTATGGTAGATATTATTATTATCATAAATAAATATTTTTTTTAGGTCACATGGGTTGATATTTACATGACTGTAATAGCTGAAGTGTACTCATCGTTCCTGAACGACCCCGACATGCTGAAGCCATATCCTCACCTCATCACCCTCACGGAGAAGGTCAGGAGCCAGGAAGGCATAAAAAACTGGATAGCGACTCGACCGGCTGATAACTTTGTAGGGGAAACCCGTCCAAAATCAGGTACCTGGGTAAAACAAGGTTCAATCTGGGTTCAACCCGGACATAAATAATTATGATTGGCTGATGCATCCCTTATTAAGATTTTTTACAAATTGATGTATAAATAAAGTATTTATAAAGTTGCTGTTCTTTTTTTTAAAGTAAGCAAATATTTATTATTGATTCGAAATAAAAGCCACTAAAATAAAATGTCATCAGCATTATTTTATCTGAAATGTTTTTAGAAAAAAAACAACCGTGTAGATAAATAAAACAAGACCTCGACATTTATACCTTTAGTAGACATCATTATTTTTGGCATGGTGATAGTATATCTATGCATTTTTTAATTCCCAATATTGTAATTTAACCGTTTTTCGTTATCTTCAATCTCTGGTATCTCTGGTCAATCTGGTTGTGTATATTTAAAAACCTTTTATGGAAAGGGATAAAAAAATATATAATGTATACCTATGTAGGTACACTTTTAATTATTTTTAATTATTGTATATTTTGATAAAATAACAATAAGTCATCATAATTGATTAATGCGATATCAAATATCGAATGAATCGATAATGATAATGAAATAATATGTTATATTTTCATGTTATTCATGTTGTCTTGAAAAGAGGAAAAAATTCTCTTTTTTAATTACTGCATATCATTTTGCTGTGTGTTATTTTTGTTGCTATATTAGGAATAGTTTTAATTTTCAAGTAATTTATAAATTTATTATGCATATTATTTGAACTATCTCTGCCAACATTCGCAAATAAAGCCATTTTCTCTCTAAAAAACTATTTCTTTTCTCCATAACGATTGAGTTTTCTCCATTTATTATAATTGACTTTTTTTCAAAGTTTGAGCAATTGAAAAGTAATGAAAAAATTTTGTTCACACTAACAGTAAAATAAGTATTTCCCTTAAAAATCAAAGTTTCATATTAAAAACTGAAAAAATCTTCGGGTCTACAATTTTTTTAAGGTGGCAGTCCTAGCTACTCCACGAGGCGGACAAACATAAGACCAAAACTATCCATAGCCAGATTTCGACATTTTCTTTCAAATAGGTCGTCTCTGTTGAGATATCGATTGTAATTCAATTTAAGTCCGTCACGAGTAAAATTCTTTTTTTTATATTTTTTTTTTCTTGTTGCTGGTGTATCTGCGCTTACTATCACAGACTATTACAAATCTAAATAACATACATTACCTGTATGTAATGCCTTCAGTAACTGCCTACCTTCCTCTAAGTTGAAAAGGGGCTCGGATAAAAAGGGTAAACAAAGGTTTCCGCCAAAAGGATCCCTCCGGTCTCTTCACGGAGCTCACAAAGGGGACACATAGAAGAAAGGGTTTAGAAAAGTGAATGACTACAAAATGATTTAGAAGAATGGTAACACGGTTAGTGAAAAGAGAGGGAAATGAATAATTTCGGCGGGAAAGATTGGCGAAGGAAGGGTTGATTTATGTAGTAGAAGAGTCATTAATAGCTCATGCGTTAATTCAATTTGTGGAGCTCCTTCTCCCACCCCCCTCCAAAGTAGGGGGTAGCTTCCATTAGTGGCAGTATGTATCTAGTATCAAAGCCAGAGAACAACTAATATACCGCTTAGGACCTTTCAACTCGATTAAGTGCTTTTAGCACTTTTGCGATACGAAAAATGTAACGAATTTATGGATGAAATTACATCATGGTAATGCAGTAAACGTAGTTAACATGCCTTTAGGCAAATGAAAGAAATCTTATCCACTGCATTCGATTCTGTAAGTGGTCGAAACAAACTGCGTCAACGATTTTGTACATAATTTGAATTTTACAATAAATTCAAAACAAGTGTATAAATCCATTGTATGTTAGAATAAAAAATAATAAAAATTGAGGAGAGTCTCGGCAATATACCCCAGTGAGGACAAATTTACATTACAATTTGTACTTTAAGAGGTTTTAAATAAAAAAATTAAAAAAAAAACCTTGTATTGAGGAAAATTCATAGTTGTATATAACGATGTACCCTACCCAGATCTAGGTATAGATATTATAATGTAGAATGTGTTTTGCACTCATATTGGTTACATTTTGGCTGATATTGCAAAACGCATAAAATTTGGCAGTTATTATTTATATGTAAATTATACGAATTTGGTATTTAAGTAGGAATTCTCAACGGCATTTCGGGGGTTAGGGTCAAAGGGGCCTTTAAACAAAAAAACATTTTTAGAGCCAGGCCCGGTTTCCTTGGTGCCAAATCATATTTATTATAGTCTGATAGCTTGATTAGAATGACAGCTGTCAAACCATTTAATTTTTTAATTTTTCTAAATTTCTGATTATATAAAATATACATGTATATTGATTGATATGTGTAGCATTCCAGATAAATGTTTTTTTGTTTATTAATGTACTAAATCACTTTAGACGTCATTTCAAGTATTGTTTTGAACCAAGTTACAATCATATCAGACTTGATTCATACAGATTCTAACGTGACGAACTGTCATTCTAATCAAGCTATATTTAAAAGGACTATAGTTGATACAATGCTATATTTCGTAAAAAAAGCATTTAAAATATTAAATATTTTTCTCTTAAGTTTTGTTTTTTTCAAGATAGAACAATGTGTAACTAATAAAAATATGATTTGGCATAAAGAAATCCGGGCTTAGTTCTAAATTTTTTTTTTACATAGGTCCCTGTGACCCTAACCCACCGAATTAAGGGTGAAAACTGAAAAGAATGCTGCCGCAAAATGCTAATTTTCTTTATTTAAGTCATTTGTTTTTCTTTCGGGAAAATCCAGTTTGACAAAATGAACAAGTTATGCAAATAAAGTGATATACATAATATTTATATTAACGATGTCTCCAAATTGTCCTTGGGTTTATATTCATTAGGTCAGTACGTCGATGGAGCTTAATGGTCTGTATTAAATTAGGCGACAGTTGAGCCTTGATAACCATGAAATAATACTTAAATAAAATAAATAAGTTTAAATAAATAAGTTCCTAGAGGAATGTGGTACATAAAAAGTGGAAGGTGATGAGTTTTATGAACAGGTACTCTGTGAATTTTTTTCTACAATTTTAGGGCAGTCAATATTAATTAAATAAGAATTTTCATCTAGTAACAAACATCGAGTGTTGTTTGAAAACACAAACAATACAAAGCACGAAAATAACTTCAGACCGTTATTAAAACCGCACAATATTAATTGATTTAATCCATGTTCATAAATTGAGATAAAGTTGAAGTAAATAGTAAAGGTAAACAATAAGAATGGTGTAACTCCCCCACACCCTTCCTGAGCCATATAAGTTGGGAACCTACCACCTTCTTCCATATACCTAGCCACTTACAGGAGAGATAAGAAGATAAGTTTATTCAATTTGTTACTAAAATTTTGTATTAGACTAACAATTCTTGGATTATACAGTAGTCGTTAATTTAAATAAAAATTTAATATTTGATTTGGTACGTAAGCAACTGAATAATAATTCAAATTAAAGTCAAATCAGTTTCGGTAGGTGCCTTATAATATATCTGAATATGAGTGTATACATACTCGACTACCAAAATAAATCTTTATAATATTGAAATGCTTTTTTTTACTGTTAAATACGTTTCCAAATCTTACGAAAATAAAGTCAAATTATATAACTTATATGTACCTCTGCAAACCGCGTAATTCTTTAAAAATCATACGTGTTTTTAAATAAATAAATAAAAAATATCTTCGGAATCCCGAAAATGGAAGTTGTTGTTTATTGTGGTTTCCATATGAGCCCATAACATGTAATTTTATGACGGAAAAGGATTTTCCTTGTGAAGAGTTTCGTAAAAGATTTCCCTTTTTTGTTTTGCCCGATCAAATAAAACAAAAACTATAAAGAGGGATTTCACTATCGACTTTTGGAATCGAGAGGTTTGTACCATACAGAATAATATGTATTTATTCGATTTTACATTCCCAGGGGTCTCTCTTCTACATACCAACATATTTATTGCGCATTATTATATTATATCTTCACTGAACATTAAATTGATAGTTTTGGGTGGGAATTTATTTATTTCCTTAGACAGGATATCCAAAGGATGTATTATAATAGAAGATTACTTGTTTTTCCGTGTCATTAAATAGCAAAATTTTACCTCAAAATACTGGATTTTAAAAATATCTCTTTTTAGTCCTAAATCCCATGTTTTATATCGAGATTTAACTTGAAGTGAATGTATGAATAAATGTTACGTCTCAAATTTACAGATTAAATAAAGTTTAAACGCAAATTGGAGCGTTGCATGATTTATTTTGTAAATACAGTAAAAGAAAAAGAAAAATACACATAGCCAATAATTTCTTGGTAAATTGATTAGGAAGATCAATAAATCAACAAAATCACAAACATCCAAAAACACACGGGAGCTGGCTGAAGCTGATCGCTTGGCCTAGAGGCAGTTTGAGGAATTCATATGCTCCAAATAGGGAGCGGATATGGTATGATGATGATGATGATGAATTTGAGAAAACGATTATATTTTCTAAAAATAAAGGTGAGCATATACCTTAATTATTTTCCTAGGTGAAAAAAGAAGGTAAAAATCACAAAGTAGAAGAGATAGTACATTGCATTCTCTAGGAACATAAAGCCTTTTCCCTTTACTAGACACTAGTTGATTTATTGCGGAGTCTGTGATCCTTTGTACGGACCAGATACGTGACGAAAAAATACACGACTCAGCTTTTATACGACCAAATTAATTTGTGTCCAATGGGTCACAGTACAACACCAAACAACAATGGAGAAATAATGATCGCAGATTGCAATACCAAATTAACTGCCACAACATCGCACTGATGAAATTATAACAAAAGTTTGCCTTGGCAAGCGATACAATAGAAAATTTCTGTACCAAGTATTATCATGAAAAACGTTATAATAGCGTTACGTGTTCTTACTGAAATCTTATTATAAGAAAATACTCATTTTTTTGCTTGTGCAGATTTAATTGATTCTATTCTGTGTTATCAAAATGACGCGACATAAGTGTAGCAAGGGGGATCCCCAACTCAAAGCACCCCCGTGGGGAAAGGACGGCACACAAACACCGACTTCGCTTCCAACCCACCTAGGAGCAAGGCGCAGAGACGGCAGCCCCGAAGCAACACACCTGGTCATCTCAGGTCTTCCCACCGCAGCACCCAAGCCCCAACAAACCGCTGGAAGTCCCTATAATTCTCCACATTCGCGAAAAGGTTTGGACTTCAGACCGTTGTTGAAGAATATATTCAGGGAGTGCTTACTAATGTATAATTGCTGCTATATGCAGTGAAGGGCTAAATAAATTTAAGAAGAGTGAATATATGACTACAAATATCGATAAATGATATCGATAAAACCGTCTCGCACAGAGTACAAGTTAGTATGAAGTGTAAAATGGAGAGGTAAGATGGCAGGTATTAGGATGATTGATGGATGGAAACCTCCGCATAATGTTTGTTGTATACCGCTAGCCCCCCTGACATCTGTTACGAATACAACGAACCCTTCCGCCAGTTATTGTGGGAAAAATATTTTATCAATTTAATTAACCCGATATAGCGAACATTGATTAATACAACTTCAATATCTCAAACCAACCAAACGATCAGTATTGTATTAAGTAATACATATTATTTAAATATCTATTTTCGATGGTTTTATAATTTAACCTTTACCGGTCCCACTGGATTTTAGCAGTCGGCCGTTTAGGTCCACGCAAATTTTATACATAATAATTTTTTTTCTAAGGGTTTTTTTATAAAATATGGAAAGAGTAATTACAGAAACTAGTGAAATTATCTAAATCTTACCCGAAAAATGAATATTTGGTGTATTTTACAGCTGATGAAGCACACACTTTTTATACCTAAGGTATTTTCCTTTTCTGTGCACCCTGTGATCGACGTTGGTTTGACATTATACTAGGGTGACAATAAAGAATGCACTAATGTAATAAACAATAAAAAAATTTAATGAACTACTTTTCAATTGTAATGGATCAAATATCGGTTCAATTTGTGTGCTTAAATGTTTTGGTCATTTGGTTAAAATCTTTAACTTGAAATAGAATCCCTAGGGTCGAATCATACTTCAAGTTAATTTGTTTCCTACTTTCTGGAACAGTTTTCTATAAAGAATTTAAATAAGCCGAAAATTTTATATATTACGGTAGGTATATAAAAAGTGCTTAAAAATGTTGTTTTAGAAGCACTTTGTAGTTATTCATTTGAATTCTTTCTTCATCTTCTTTCACCACGATCGCTCCTATGTGGAGCATACGGACATCACTAGATCCCTCCAGGAGACCTTATCACCAGCCAGCTCTCTCGCCTCTCACGTCAGGCCCGCATCCATCAGCTGCGCCAAGTATATCCATAGGATTGTCATTTTAATTGTTTATATAAAATCACGGAGTTATTTTTCGAAATTGCTACTACGAAAATAGTAGGGAGTAAACAAAAAGAAATATTTTTCGCAGTTATAAAAAACTGTTTTGTTTTCTTTGACAAAAAAATCAATGTGCTGTTTTTTAAATTTATAATTATTTCAAAACATGGATTTCTGAGTATTTCCAATATGTCTTGTCGTAATGATGGGAAATTCCAACACTTTCGTATTTAAAATAAAAAATCAAGGCAAATGAAAAATAAAGCTTTTTGGTAATTGGTGTAATTAAGGTTCATCGCATTGACTCGAATAGTTCCCAGTAAAACAAAACAAAGTATTTTAAAAATAAAACATTAATATATTATTTCAACATCTACCAATGTGAATTATGAAATATATATTTAAAGTGGGTTTTTACAACATTAATCGAGTTATCGCATTACAATGTATTTAGTCAAATGAGATATTTCACAACAGAAAAATTACAATTAAATAACATTACACTGTATATAAATTTAAATTTACCTACTTTTATCTAGTCACACAGATTAGCGAAGATTCTTGACGTCCGCCTCGAATTCTTCTGTTTGAACAAACGACGTTTTTTGGTTGGGTTTTGATCCCAAGCCAGGTCCAATGCCGCATCTTCACGACTCCAGTTATTGGAGGTTGCTAGGTCCGTTCCCGAACTTTAGCGTTGGTTATGAAGTCAAACCCCTAATGCCTAGATTCCTTCTCAGACACTTATTCTCAAAACTCAACAAGCGAGCATTCTGAGCTTTTGTGGGGTGCAAAGGATTCGCATCTATAAAGGAGCACCGGCATAATGCAGGAATTAAAGAGTCGGCATTTTGTTATGACCGAGTATAAACTGGAATTCCACGCATCGTGTTGAAGGTTTTTCCAGAGATTCCTAAACGGATTGCGAGTTTCCTTGTGCGTGCTGCCATCTTCAGTTATATGAACACCCAAGTATCTGAAGCTGTCAACTTTTTCGATCCTCTGCCTATTGTTGTAAAGGGGATAGTCGGGGTCAGGACATGACTTATTGCACATGAACTGGGTCTTTTTGGTATTTATATTAAGACCCAGGCGCGCGGAGTTCTCTTGTAGCCTGTCGACCATACCCTAAACATTGCTGACTGTTTTTTCCAAAAAAAAACCGCATCATCAGCATATTCTAGGCCACACAGCCTCAGATTAGGGCTCATTGTTACACCTCGGTCAGGTGGTATTGACTTGCATAATATGAAGTCCATTAAGATGGTGAAAAGGAACGGTGCAAGGACGCAGCCTTGCATCACTCCAGTGGAGATCAATTACGTGAAGTTTTCCATTTAAGCGTTGTTCATCATTACTATGGGCCGCTTGCATATTTTCAATTCTTAAGTCACTTTCACTGTCATAGTCTACAGCTGGATGGATCACTATCACTAGAATATGCAATTATCCTCTTTTTGTTCACAGGGAAAATAATAAAATAATACTAATAAGGGTTGCTTGGAAGATATTGCTTAAAAGCAATAAGCCCGCCCTTATACTCTTGGTATGTAATTGAGGCATATAACAACAAAGGCGGAAGTGTCCACTTTCTTAAATTGTTGGCAATCACGAAAAAACGTTTGTTTAGTTTTGCAATTTTGCCATTTTTGTATTGGATACTGCCGTTTTTGTTTCAACAACAAAACTTTGAATAAAAAATTACATTATTATTATTATTATTATTTAATATTAGGCGAGCAGCTTAAAGCTGATGTGCCTAAATCGGACAGTTAGTTAGGTTTAAACTTGTCCAGTCCATTCTTAAACCCGTTCACACTATTCGCAATGACCAGCTCCTGCGGTAGCCCGTTCCAGCTACCTACCACCCTGTTGCTCAGGAAATGTTTTCTTGGGTTTTGATTAAACCGGGTCTTCTCCAGCTTAAGGTTGTGGCCTCGAAGTCGTGCGTTGTTTTTCAGTTTAAAGATTTCACACAATGTATTACACTTATAGTGACGGTTCATTATCTTGTATGTTTCAATTAAATCACCCCTTTCCGTCTTTTCTTCAGTGTTGTGAGACCAAGAGTTTCTAGTCTCTGCTCATACGGAAGTTGTTTTAGGCTAGGAGATAACTTAGTGGCCCGTCTTCGGACTCTTTCCAACATATCGATATCCTTAGCAAAGTAGGGACTCCATATCTGAAAACCGTATTCCAGCATCGGTCTGATGTAGGATTTATATATTTGTAATAGCATTTTTGGTGTTATGTATGAAAAAGCTTTTTTAATCAGATAGATAGTTGAATTGGCTTTTTTTGTTATATTGAATATGTGACATTCCCATTTCAAATCTTCAGTTATCGTTATTCCAAGGTCTCTCTGCTGTTTCACGGCCTTCAAAACTACACCATTTAGGTTATACGTAACTTGGGGGTAAATGACATTGTTTTATTGACAAACAAATATTCTATGGAGAAAATACACAACTTTCCAAACAAAACTGCATATTTAACTCATTTTCGACTGCAGGTGGACACTTCCACCTTTGTTTCTATATGCCTCAATTGTACATGAAGTTTTAATAAATAAATAAACATCACTATCAGTGTCACTATGTGAATTGCCGTATTCACTTTCGTTGTTTGCCATTTTATCTAATCCAAAAAAAAAAAAATATTGTATTTAAAAATATTGCAAATACGTTTTCACTAATAGTATTACGAAATACGTATAAAATTTAAAAAATAAATAAAGGTTAATTTAAAAAAATTAACGCATAGTCACCGTACCGACACTAATCCCTTTCCAACAGGTCAGGTAGACGGGTGAATACAAACTGACGGATCGCTGAAAATAATTAATAGTTTCAAGTCCGGGAAAAAATGCTATATTTTTTTAAGTGCTTATTTACTATGAATTTTACAGGAATTTTTATGTTTTAAATATTTATAACTAATAATCAATTGTTCAACTTTTCATAGCTAGTAATTTTTTTTTTAAAATTGTGTTTTAACATGCATTAAAATCGTTTAAAAGCGAACTCTAAATTTGTCGTGGAATACACGCCGCGGGACCATAAGGGTAAATGTCGTTGGGCGTGGAATACACGCCCGGGGACCGGTAAAGGTTAATACATTAAATTAAAGGATATCATTACAACAATATAAGCTTTACATATTCAACGAACATAAAAAATAAAGAAAGTAAAGTCGCAAAGAAAAACCATCAGAATTTTTTTTAGAAAAAAGTGAAAATAAAATCAAGGGTTAAGAGATTTTCACAGAAAGGAGCATGGTCGATTAGGGCGAGTGACGTCAACACTTCGTTTATTTCTGTTTTGTCTGCAAACTTCTTTTCAACTTTAAGTTGTAAGTTTATTTATTTATTTATAGATGGAGAGTAGAGAAAGCTATCTTTACTATGGAGGGAAATAAGTATATACGTATGTAAGTAAAACTTTTCAGTAAATAACCTATCGAAGTATTTCAATCTACAAATTGCAAGCATTTTTTTTCTCTGTCTTTTATCTCAATGGGAAAACCTGATAACTTTTCTCTAAAGAAAATGCAATTTCTGAAGTACCTAGTAACAACTTGTTTTAAGCGCACTTTACATGGGTCAGATAACTGAACAGTTTTTGGTTCAGAAAACTGTACGAATTACATTAAGTCATTACTTTCACCAATAGACCATTAATCTATGCTTTCAATCTTACTATAATGTGTGTACTTGTAATTTTACACATATATTTTTAAAATTTAAATAGCAGAATAATGATTTGAAAATATATAAACATTTGATTAAATCAACATTACCAAGTTTTACGATTAAAATTTTATAGTTTATTTCTAAATGTCAATTTTCAATGCAAAATTAATAGAAACTAAATGGTTAAATTAGCCGCTACTTTGTTTTAATAAAGCCAATTTGGTTACTGACCTAAAAACTAGCAAACGTTGCGCGTTAGCGGGAAAAGGTAAAAAACAAATAAAAACACACGTTGTATACCTAATATTGTGTTGTGAGGGGGTTCGATTACAAACAAGATTGGCTATATTGAAATATCTCTCCCTTGTTCGAACATTCCATTTCAGGATACAAGGACTAGGTATGAAATTTGGATAGGAAAACTCTCTATCGTCGTTTTCATAGAACTCGAAATCCAATAAATTATTTTTTTAATCTCCACGTTTCCAAGAAATAAAAGATTCTTTAAGTTTGACTTCTCAAAATTTGAATCCTGTACTATTATCGATAATCTCCAAAATTGAAATTTGTTGTCCGATAAAAACTCGCACAAAAATTTAACCACCCAATGAATTTATTTGAAGTCTTAATTTTATTAGTGTGACGCGAAAGGGAAAAAATAATAAGTATTATGGAGGTGGTGGTGGGTGTGGGGGAGATGGCAGACGGGAGTCTAGTGTCACGATTCAGGTAGTCAGGTGAGATGGGGCTTGTATGGGAAGTGACAACAGCTCAGCTGCTAATATAATATTATTACAGCCACGAGACAAATGGAACCAGAAAAGTAAACATAATTTTTGTTAATCCCCCGGGAATCCTTTACACCACCATGCAACCGCCTTGTATAACTACCTCAAGGTATTACAACACGGATTGTTTTGTTCAGATTTAAATTTTGTTTTTTCTTATCAGAATGTATTTTTAAAAAGGAAATCGTCTTTTTTTGTGTTTAAACCACATCATCGTCATTCTAATTCTATATCGCTCCATATGTGGAGCATTTGGATTCCATAAACCACACGATGATTATAATTTTGTAATACATTGGATAATGTAGGTACTTATTCATAAAAATAAAATATATATGTATATATTGATGAATTATAATGTAACAAGATTATTAGTTATGACAATTAAAAGTTAGGATCTTAGGGTGAAAAACTTGTAAAAGATGTCCCGTAAGGAGTATACCAACGGAATGTTGGTGATAGAGGGGGTACATTCCATTGGTCTTCTCCTCATGGGACATCCTGTATATAAATTCAATGCTTCTCCAGCCTGCGGCGAAACTGGCGCTACCTTCTTGAAAAAATGACTCCTTAAATCAGTTTTAGATTTGATGAAACTCTACCGTAATTTTTTTATTGGTAACCAAGCTTTTTTTCTTAAGCAAAATTTAATATACCTATTAAGATAGGTAATTTGTTATAATGGTCCTGATATATTTTTTAACAGACTTTTCAGTGAATCTAACTTACTACTACTACTACTTTCCCTTATCCGCACCCAACGGTGCATAGGGCACTGCATTGGTACACCTACCAGCATCTAACTAAAGCACAGATATATGCAATTTTTTTAACATGTAAAGTACTAGAAAATTTACGTTTCTTTACATTTTTTACAAAATCTGCTAAATAATGGGTTTTTTAATAAAAAAATGACATTTTTGCTTCGACGGCCGCGGCGCACAGTGTTTGGATCACGATATTTACGGGCTCACTTGTGTCTTCGTTGAAAAATGCTGGTATAAACTATATTTCTACAAGATTTAGATTATTTGTTTGCATCTTTGGGATTTACTCTTTGTGTATAAATAATAAAAACATAAAGTTTTCAAACGTATCATCATTATAAACAGCGTAATTTAAGCCCTGCGGATCTACAACTCCGCATTAATTGTGATAGCACCTGTTTTGCCTAATTATCAACACAATAGTAATTCAAACGCTTTTATTTTATGTGTATTGTTTTGCTTTTTATGATTTATTTGTTTTTAATACAAATAAATAAAAATACCTACTTTGGGGTACCTTTTAACGAAAAATATCTAATAGTTCCTACAATTACCATGTATTTAAAAAAAAACAGGTAAGTATCTGAATACACTAAACTGATAGTGAACCAATTAAGCTTAGTAACTCCCGTGTTTTGTAAAAAAAAAAAAAAACAATTTTATAACATTTGAATGTTATTTCTAAGAATAATAAACGTTATTTTTCATTGATTTTTTAAAAAGTATTCAACGGATATTTGAAAACTTTAGTTTAATAATTGATATTGTGATTTAAATCTACTTAAGTTACGAATATATTACAAATTTTAAAACGTGTCATAAATTAGCATTAAAAAGTCATTATGTTTTATAACCCACCTTAAACCATAAAGTAAAAGTATAAACTTAAATATCTAAAATTCACGACGTGCGTGCATGAGGAGATGTATGAATGTGGAGGAAGCAAGAGAAGTGTGCCAGGACAGAGTGGTGTGGCGTTCTATCCTCTCTGCCTACCCCTTCGGGGAAATGGCGTGATGGTTAGTTAGTTAGTTATACTAATGTACCTTAATTACAAAATATTCCTAACAAAATAAGACTTTGTAGATCTATTTCTGCAGACACTTCTGTAATCGTGATATCTTTGGGATAGCACTCTTTTTTTGCTATCAATAAATTTTCATAAGAAGGGTATATATAACAATTTCTTTCCATGGCTTCTCTTCTAATCTGTCTATATTGTGCCACAGTAAGTTTTGCGTTTACAAAAAGAGCCAAAGCTTCTTGTGAAGAGTATGGGAGAGTAGCAAATTTTTTCTTGTCTTTTTTTTATAATGATTTCACTGTCCTCGGACTAGCCACTAAAACTTTTTTTTAAACTGCTGCAACATCTTTTCTTCCATGTTTAGTAAAACTTGTTTGGGCAGCATGGATCAGCTCTTCTGGAGAGTGACTGGTCGCTAGTACCTTTGTTCGCCTTTTCTTCGTTGATAAACTCGTCGAGGAAAATTCTTTAATTTGGCGGGGATTCAAGCGGCGCCGGCGACGATAAATACCTAAATCTCCTGATGATGTCGAAGGTGTTGTAGTTTGTGTTCTATCCAAAAAAAAATTCTGCTCTTCAGTTGTCGTTACAATAAATTCCTTAGCGATCCATTTTTTGTACTTAGCTAGAGAAAATACTTTTTTTTTGTGAAGTTTTTTTATAGCGCGAAGAAAAGTTGATTGAAAACAAAGAAATACTTTTCTTTGCCTCCTCTTCTGACACATTTTGTATCGTCGGACGAATAAATTCGAACATACGTTTTCGAGCATCTGCAGTAATTGCCTAGCGGCTAGTTTATTTTCCACAAGAAACTCTACCAACTGTAGCCGGCTGATTCTCAAATAGGGTGCATCTTAAAACAAAACAGTAAATTTGACAATGTTTCGACGGCTCGACGGCAAATCACGTGGTATCGTTGTAAAGGTAAATAAATGCATTACATTAATATTTAAAAATTAGAGTGATACCAGAGAAGCATTTTTTAGAAATTGTCTATCCTTTCAAGACTGTTTGAAAAAATTATAATTAAAATATCAATAAAATTATTTAGAGTTTACAAACTAAAATAAAAACTTAATTACATTAAAAAAATACTTAAAAACATACCTGAAGAATCAGTCGTCATTTTAACACAATTTTTTTTTTAAAAATATTAACAAGTATTGTGAAAATAAATGGCAAAAACACCCCTCCGTTAGCTGTAAATACAAGCGAATGAACGGGGTTTAGTAAAGGCCCCTATTTATATGCATAATTAGTATTGTAATCGTTATGGGTTTTTCCTTATATTTTTGGATTTGACCTAACCAACTACTTAGCTTTCAAATTACCGTGTTTTTTCAAAAATCTAATAGATGACTTTTTGGACTTAGGTGAGCCCGTAAATATCGTAATCCGAACACCGTGCGGCGGTGAGTAACAAGAAGTAAACAGTAAAGAATAGAAGAAAGGCCTTATAAATACAGATTGCTGACTGCCGAACTAATCTTCTCTCGTATTGTGTTCTCAAAACATTGTACATATACCATTCTATAGTCCACAGTGTTGCGATCTACCATTTACAGTCCACAGTGTTACGATTTGCTAATAAAGTAAACCTTTAATCCTTATTCACGCCACTCCTCCTATTGACGCCATTGTTAGCTTGGCTTAGTGCAAAACAAAGCCTTGGCTTAACTCTTGCTGGTTGTCAACATAAGTTATGAAGTTCGTGCATCGAACGGTCTTAACTGTTGTATTGTCGAGCGTCTGCGTCTGTGGGAATTTGTGAGAGTTGCAAAATGATAATAATTATTAATAGTTGGACAGGAGTACGGTAAACGAAAACAAAGTTTGAACACTAAAATACAAATGATAATGACTGAATAATGTTATTTTAAATCAATATCTAAAGTTGGTTAGTTGGTTCGTTCTCGATATAAAGTTGGTTGGTTGATCGTAGTTGATTGAAGAGAACACTCGATAAAATATCTGTGATTGAGCTCCTGATTTTTTGATAACTATCGACGTAGTTTAAAAACGTGCTAACCACGTGCTAACCACGTGCTAACGCTAACCATTTGACCGATCACAATGAACATACGTTTCATACCACGTTTCGCCGTTGCCGAGCATTGCCGATCGTAGCCGAGCACCATAGATGATAATAAATATCGCGGCCAAACGTCAACGCGCGTGTCGGATTATTTATTATGTCGACTGCTTTTCTCAATATTTGGCTTGCCGAACCGGCTAAATGCAATACGGCACTCGAGAAAGATTGAAAGAAGATATGTGCGAAGAAGATATATCTCGGGAAATGGCTTGCGACTTGATGCGCTCGTTTAATAAATCCGATCGATAACTTTTAACGCGTGTTCCATTGTGATCGCGGAAACGTTAAACATCCATGGTAAGAAACCGTTATCACGTCGCTTATTACCGCGTCGATAGTGATCTGTGATCGAGCAACTGGTAGGCGCAGGCGGCGCCGTTTAGCTCAGTGGATAGAGAAGCTGACCGGTAATCAGAAGGACCCGGATTCAAATTCTGGAGCGAACAGTTATTTTTCAAGTGATTTGATGATCGCACGTTGTAATTATTGTAATATTTTTTATTATCTTTCTCTTAATGTGTTAAATAAAAATGCATAAAAAATAAGTCTGTTGATTTGAATCTTAAAAAATAAAACAATAAGGGAAAATCTTTTCCTTTTATCAACTTTACGTCAGCGCATAAGTTAAATTCACCTACCGAATCCATAAGAAGGGTTTCTTTAACAGCCAATAGCTAAAAATCGATTATATTAATTTGTTATTTAGGTATTCACCCTTAAATCTTATGTCGGATAATTTGATGAATATATTTTGACCGTGGTAAATAATTATCCCAGATTGACGATGACCCCTCACAAAAAGGGTCTCCTGCTAATTAAACCCCCCCCTGATCATAACAGATCATGGGTTTCACCCTTTTTATCTCTAAGTACTTTATCGGTTGTGGTTGAAGGTATTATGTTGTGGGCTCTCTTTAAGTGGTAATTAATTAATTTTTAACACTAAAGTCCTATTAAATATAACCTAGGAGAGACCCTTTGCGTATTTTATGAGTAAAACGTCTATTTAAAATTTAATTGGTTTTCATTAGGTATCTCGTACAGTTGATTAATTTATTAACGATTCCATTATCGTTTTATATTAAAGTGTTATTGATGAAATCATTAACCATTAACTATTTTTTGTGTTATGGTCAAAAGGAAGAATTCACAAACAGTATGTTTGGTATCCGTTATAAAATTGCCTTCATTTTAAAAACCCCTATTTATAATTTTAGTTAAAACGGCAAAAGGGTCGAATTTAAAGATTTTAAGTAAAAATTTCACTCGATCAGTAACAAAATAAAAAAAATTGAGTGAATTGTAACGATCTGTAAAAAAGCTGGAAATTGTGGCGACACCTGTCAGCGCCGGGAAAAAGCTGGAAGTTGTGGCGACACCAGTGTCAGCGCCGGGAAAAAGCTGGAAGTTGTGGCGACACCAGTGTCAGCGCCGGGAAAAAGCTGGAAGTTGTGGCGACACCAGTGTCAGCGCCGGGAAAAAGCTGGAAGTTGTGGCGACACCAGTGTCAGCGCCGGGAAAAAGCTTGAAGTTGTGGCGACACCAGTGTCAGCGCCGGGAAAAAGCTTGAAGTTGTGGCGACACCAGTGTCAGCGCCGGGAAAAAAGCTTGAAGTTGTGGCGACACCAGTGTCAGCGCCGAAAAGCTTGAAGTTGTGGCGACACCAGTGTCAGCGCCGGGAAAAAGCTTGAAGTTGTGGCGACACCAGTGTATCGCCGGGAAAAAGCTTGAAGTTGTGGCGACACCAGTGTCAGCGCCGGGAAAAAGCTTGAAGTTGTGGCGACACCAGTGTCAGCGCCGGGAAAAAACTGTTTGTGGCGTCTGTCGGGAAAAAGAGAGCGAGGAAATTTTAAACACGGATTATCTTTAAATATTGTTGATATCCCAACTTGAAACTCGAAACGAATGTGTATTATCTAGGTGTTTACGTCTGTCATTGGCTGGGTTAAGTGGCCACTGACGTATTACAACATCTCCATTCCACCCATCTGGTTCAGAAATCATTGTACCTACTTCCGTAACGTTCGGATCTAATATATTTTTCATTTTTCTTTAAAAAAATTGTCTTATATAATTCACTATCCCATTGTTATTAAAATAATATAATTAAAGTGTTAAAAAATAAAAACTGTAAGTAATCTTATGTTTTTTCATCTTGTCATTACATCACCAAACACAATTAATTTTGGCTTGATACAAAAGTATGAGACTAGTGCAATTTTGCAAATAGATACACAAGTCAAAGAATCCTTGAAGACCTTAATTTCCTGTTAACGGAAGATATAATATTGAGATTTCTGATTGCGCGCGATTGTTTCGGATTTCTCGTAAAGGACTCGGAAGGGTTTTGATTTCCTGCAGGACTTGTAAAGAAACCGAGGTTTAATATTTAAGTTTCGGAATGAGTAACGAAGTGAACTAGATTTTCTTGTGATTTTCAAGAGGTACGAGAGGAAGAAAAAAAATAAAATGGTTGATTTAGTGTTTTTTGCGAACTTATGAAAAAAAAAAATCCGTTACTTTTACGTTCTTTTATTTTTTGATATGTTAATAAAATACCTTAAATTGTTTTACAGTCCGCCTCGTGGTGAATTGCATGAGGTCTTAGGTTCGATCGTCAAAACGAAATAATATAATATTTTTATGTGATTTCATATAAAAATATTTAATTTATTATACATACCTTGAACTGGCGCTGAAGCCTAAGACTGATCATCTTGCCTTTATGTAACAAATTATCAAGATTTACTGCACTTGGTGTACCAATGCAGTGCGCTATGTACCATTGGGTGCGGATAAGGGAGAGTAGTAGTAGTAGTAGTAGTAGTTTGACAGTAACTAATAATAAATACATTTAATCGCACAATTCATGCTTAATTTGTAAGGAAAATCTACAAACATATTTACATTCCAAATTTCACTATTCCGATTCTGAAATGTTATCGTTAACTGCTATTCACTGACATTCTAGTGAATAAATAAATGTGTCAGAGCTTTTAACACGTTAAGGTTGTTAATATACGAAACGGTTTAAACCGGAATCAGGAAATGAAAGCCGATTGATGCAATTACTTTCACTTCCTTTAGAAGCTCATCTCCAGTATCCAAATTAACCCCGATCATCATCACAAATCCAAATTGATATAAAAGTGCCGAAGGAATTTAGTTATAAAAGTCTCAAAGTGAGAATAATGTAACACGAAGTGAAATACTTTTCAACACTCAGGAATCCTATTTTTGCTGTTTTTTGTCTGTTTACTTTGTGTGAGGTCTAAATTCATTTCTACAGTACACAGTACACATAATAATATAACTTTGTTTTTCTTTCGTGCTGAGAGAGTTTTTAAGTAAATAAACTAATAAGTTGTGCTTTTTGTTAGAGTTGAATTTCTTATGTTTATAAATCAAACAAAAATGTTTTTGGAACTTTTAGGAAAAAAAAAAACTTTATGTAATGAATAGCATTCGTTCAATCTTAGACTAATAATTTACTGGAGCTCTTTTTAACTTTAATATTTTACCAAAATGGCCCTTTACAAATTATTCATTATCGGCCTTACACTAGTATTAGCTCAATAAACTAAACGTTAATGGGGTTAGAAATTACCCTAACCATCCATGCACTTAGTAGCTACAAGATGTGTTGAACTTTAGTCTCATTTAAAATTGTACAACGCTCTTGAAGTGATCAATCTCATTTTAATCAATCGCAATTTCCTTAAATTAAAAAAACAGTTAGAGTGGATGCTATAGCTATTGAATACTTGAGAAAAATATTTTACAAAAACTAAGCATTGTTGGAACTGTGGGTATTAACTTTATTATAACATAAAGGTATTTATTTGGGAAAAATTGCATTTAAAAAAACCCTAATCGAAATTAGTAAAAGACAAATACAATTTTTTTTTTTTTTTTTTGTAAGAAAGCGTATAATTTACAGTAATTGCAAACATTTTAATTTTCTCTTGCATTCTAGGCTATTTTTGAATTTATCAAAGAATGATAGATTCAAGCCTTCCGCGTTGTTTATGCACGGACCAAAGCCTGAAAATGTTTTGAGTTATGAAGAAAATTTTTCCTAGTGTCAAGGGCTAGCAAGATCATTATTTTTTCACAAATTTGAGATTCGCTGTCAAATAAAATGTCATTTTCAAATTATGTCATTGAAATAGAATCCTTCTTCAAAGTTGAAATAAAACAAATGTATGAATGGATTTACTCAAAGAAAGAACTCATTGAAAAAGTACATATTTCGTAGAAGTAAATTCTTTGAGTAAACTTGTTGAAAATCTTATTTAGGGTGTCCATTAATTACTATAGCATCCACCCCACACATTAAAATAAATAATACTAATTAACTGATAGACCTTATTATCTTATTAGGTACGCAAACATAATTTATACTGGAGATAATATAATTTAAACCAAATTTCGACACATCTTTCTATTTCACGTTACTTAATAAGTTTCGTCATATTGTATATATATATATATACATTTAGAAAAATCCATTTACAGTCCATTTCGCCCGTACCTGGTCAATATAGCTATTTATTTGGGCGTCCGAGTATTTCGAGTTGTGTTAGTCCCTGAGGGTAGTGGTGGAATGTATTTTGGGAAATTGATGTCTCGGAATGGAATTTGTGTAAAACCATAGCGGAGTAAAGTGCCACCAAGTAACGGAGAGGAGTGGTCTAGACTAGATGGCCATGCTCAACCTGCGGCTCGCGGGACGCGAGTGGTCTGTTTATTTTCTGCTGCGCCCCTCGACACCTTTACCGCATTCCGCATTTCTTTACAATTTATGTCATCATACCATATCCGCTCTCTATGTGAAGCATATGGATTCCACAACTGCCTCCAGGCCAAGCGATCGGCCGCAAGCTCCCGGGCATCCTCCCAAGTCAAGTCCACGTCCCGCAGCTCTGACCCAAACTGCCGACGAATTGTCAACAGCGGACGACCAGGACGCCGAGAACCTGATGCCTTGTAAAATAGCCAAGCACGGTTAAGGCTCTCGGGAGGCATACGTAGTTTATGGCTTAGCCATCCGAAACGCCTTCGCCGGATGACAGTAGATAAAAAGGGTTGCTGTGTCCGTTGCCTCACCTCTGCGTTCCTTACAAAATCAAACCGGATCGGATGTTTACTCGGTTAAAACAAAATGCCGCCTTTATAACGCCTGCGTCACACCTGTTCTCCTCTATGGTTGCGAATCATGGCACCTAACCAGGGCCCAAAATAGCAGACTTCTGAGTTTTGAAAACGGGTGTCTTAGAATATTAGGTGCGAGGTGGTTTGACTTTGTAAATTTATAAACAGACACATAAAAAGCAATACCTACATAATTCAGTGGTAAAAAGGTTTGATGTTTGAACTTAAAAACGCTTCATTTAACACCTAAACAGATTTATATTACAGCGTATTTCAAAACATATTTCTGCTTTTATAAATTTCCGGAAGAATGTTGTAGAAAAAACATTTTCAAAAGAAAAAAAATAACGCTTTTTCTCTTCATCGGCTCTGGTAAACGTGGCTGCGGCGCTTTTACTTGGTTGAAGAAATAAGTCATGTTACAGCTTGCGTAGCAAGACAAAACTTATTTAAAAGATTGAGTGTGGCTGGTCTACAAGTAGGATGCTAGGATACCTACAGAACCTACCTGAAGTTGCTCGATCACAGATCACTACCGACTCGGTAATAAGCGACGTGATAACGATTTCTTACCCATGGATGTTTAACGTTTTCGCGATCACAATGGAACACGCGTTAAAAGTTATCGATCGGGATTATTAAACGAGCGCATACTAGTCGCGAGCCATTTCCCGAGATATATCTTATTCGCACATATATTCATTCAATCTTTATTATAATTTAGCCGGTTTTCGGCAAGCCAAATATTGAGAAAAGCAGTCGACATAATAAAAAATCCGACAAGCGCGTTGATTTAACGTTTGACGTACGGCCGCGATATCGCGTGCATCGGTCCCGCTCGGCTCAGATCGGCTATGCTCGGCTCGGCGAACGTGTTTGCCGAACCGATACCACGGTATCGAACTGTGATCGGTCAAATCGTTAGGGCTAGCACGTGGTTAGCACGTTTTTAACTACGCCGATAGTTATCTGTGATTGAGCAACAGTACGGTAGTTACTTATGTATGCGAGTACCGAGTACCGACAGTAGTGAGGTACTAGGGTTCAACCCTCCGCCAATCTCCTCTACAAGCGGTGGCGGTGTCGTAGTGGAGAACCATCACTCAAATTATTGGAATATTTTACTTGATTATTAAGTCTGCTAGTATTACACTCAACTCTTGTCTTTAGGCGACTCTTAAAACTTCATTAGTTAAGTGGTTTCTGTTGAGTTTCTTCAACTCGCGAACAATGATTTGAAACATATTCTAATTTAATTTGTTTTCCTTTCAATGAAAATATATATATTTTTTAAAATTATACTTTTACCAGTTATTAAACTTTCGTTTTTTGTTACAGATTTGTAGGAAGGGACATACTAAAAAAGATTAACACCAAAACAACATAATTTTATGTCGTAAGTAAATACACATTTGAAATATAACCCAAGTATCCTAATGAACACTGTACTGCTCTACCAAACTAATAAAATGACTTATATTTTTAGTGCGAGTATCTCCAGGACGCACAAAAAAATAATATGAAACTGGAATTGCGTTTTTATTAGACTACTGGAGAAATAACCGTAGCGAGACAAATTACTTTTATTCCTTTACTTCATTGTTTATTCTTTCACTGCATTAATTTTATTTCCTGCCGCCGCGTAACGGCTAACTAGTTACTATGAAACTAAAAGGGTTTTATGTTACCTGGTCTCTAGTCTCTTCTAGTATAGGCGGTGCAGATGCTTGGCTGCTACTTGGCTACACTCTGGTTGTTCTTGGCTACTCTCTAGACTCTATTCTTGGCTATGCTATACTTCAGTGCAAACATAATATCGTGAGTGATATCTTAATGTCTTTAGTTTGGCGCGCAGAAAAATCTCTCGGAATCTGAGCAATTTGGAGCAGAATTCCACTGTACCTACATCTACTTACATCTGGAATCTTGT
Source organism: Micrasema minimum (assembly GCA_022494985.1). NCBI lineage: Eukaryota > Metazoa > Arthropoda > Insecta > Trichoptera > Brachycentridae > Micrasema > Micrasema minimum. Next base: position 66,714 of record JAGVSP010001615.1, read on the forward strand.
ATGGCGGATATCTACTTCCTTGAGAGTTGGAAAACATGCTGGATTCGTAACTGTTTCCCGCAGAAAGCCATACTTAACAATTAATGGCATACATTATTAGGTACCTACGTACTATTGCTGTAAAACAAATTTGGTATTTTAAATCAATAATTTTCATATCAATTCAATAATTTGAGTATTACTTATTGATTTATTAATACACTTAGATATGAAATGAACCCAAAAAATGAATACTTCAACTCCGCCAAAACCTCCAACTCCGTCATACGCGTGTTTAGTATTTCTTTAACCGCCGGCCGGGTCGGACGTCCAGAAAACAATCCAAAATGCCTTCCTGTGTCACGAAACCGTGTAAAAACCATACGGGTAAAATTAACAAAAAAGATATTGTAATTTTCCACATGTAAATGTTTTTTTATATTTGTTTACAAAGCCTTAAATAATTAATATTCAAAGAGTTTTCTTTCTAAATAATTGCGAATACAAGAAAAAAAAAGTCTTTTTAGATGGATCGTAAAATTCATGAACGCTCCTCATAAGAAACGGGTTAGTATTGTATACTGTTACTGTAACCCTATATATGGCCCATACCTTTTGCGGTGTGTGGGCGGATGCTTGCCGGCAGTCGAAGGGCTCTGATAGGTCGACCCGTGTAAGTGTACTGGTAGATTTAAAGGTGCGGAATCTTCGTGTCATTACTTTTTCTAAATAATTTACTCTGCAAAGCAGATCTGGGTGTATTAATAAATCAATGGTAGTACTCAAGTATTATTGTTGAATTTTAGCGAGTTATCAATTTTTAGCAGTAATTTGTCCTTTATGCTGGGTTTTTATACAAGGTTACTTACTGTACAGTTGCCTCTATGTACGTGTATTTTACATTAATTAATATTTGTCACTCAATATATTATAGAATAAATGCATTCCATAATTAAGTAATTTTTTAGCACCTTTTGCAAAAACCGTTTTAAGTTGATTATTTCAAACACCCCGATATTGTAAATATCATTTAACTGTACATATTATTTGTAAAACCCTAAAATTGTAAATGTTGGTATACAGGGAGAGCACTGAAAACATAGGACAAAGTAAATTATCTCAATGTGTGTTGGTCTTGCTACTTGCTACCCACTATTCCCACTGTAAAAACACACAAATGAAAAGGCCATTATGTAAATAAAATGAAATTTAATAGTCCGTTTTTGGTAGAAGTAGTAAAATTAGAATATTATACTCTTCCAGAGAATATTAGCGGGTCACATTTAATAACACGAGGGTGGAATAATCGTACAAGAATAGTACAGGAGTGTGAATGAGTTCGGAATTTGGTACGAAAGTCAGTCAGACTTGGCATTTTGTCTGGGAATTAGTGGTTATTCCGTGTTATTACGATATTACTAGAATATACATAATAGTTCCAGAACCCTGAGTTATTTATTCCTATATTTTAAAAGTCAGACAACAATGAAAATAATAAGCTGTAGGAGTAAGTATTGTAGTTTTTTGCAATTGTTCATCAATAATAGTAAAATTTATTGCGCAGTTCTTAAAACGTCATATATTGTAAAAAAAATACTGTCATGCAAACGTGTAGCTAAAACAAAACCTTATTTAACAAACTTTATTGTGGTAATATGTAAAATAGTTCAATGGATGTGTTTAGTACGTATTCTTCATCGTTGCAAACGATATGGATTCCTTTTATACAATATTAGCGATGTTTTTCCACAGTTTTATATTGATAAACCCCCCCTGACTAACAGACAATGGTATAAATAATTACCCTTTCATCTCGGTTTCAGTTGGCGATGATGAAATTGTACCGCCTTTATTGTAGGCCGTTACATGAAAGGGTCCATCCATCCTACATCCACCATTCCGGGTTGTATTATTATTGAACCAGGAGCTGTAATGGGAAATCTTAATCACCTTCTGTTTTATCTTTTACGTCAAAAGTGCGCTCTGAGTACCGATGGATGAAATATGGCAGCCATAACCTGGTAACGTTTACACCAGAATTTAACACATTAATATTTTTTGCAAAATAAAATTTTTATGCTTGGGGGATATTTTACATTAATGTTCTTACATTTTTTTTTTTTGTCATGGCGTAATTTTGTAATTAAATATCAAACACAGAAAATGGTTTTTTAACAATTTAAAAGTATATTTTGGTTTAACTGGAGATTTCAAAATGTTAACAAATGGTATTAAATTAACCAGATTTGTTTATTACAAAATTAAATAAGAAGAAATAATTACTACTACTTTCCCTTATCCGCACCCAATGGTGCACAGGGCACTGCATCGGTACACCAAGTGCAGTGTATATTAATCATTTTATTACATGAAGGTAAGATGATCAGTCATACACTTCAGTACCTGTCCAAGGCATCACACATGATATATCAAAATGTAAATCACATGTCAATAAACATTTCATGTTTACCCCCTATGGAAATCGAACCCGCGACCTCATGTACGGTAGCTAAATAAGCTACCAATGTGCTACGAGGCGTACAAATAATCATACGATTCAAAATATACTCGTATTTCTGCTAGTTATAATATTTATACATATTATCTAACTAAATAATTCAATTTTCCACCTCATTATTTCCCTAATCACACTAAGTGCACCGTATTTTGATAATGCTGTATTATAAGTATGAATTTTTCGGCAGGTACGAGTTTTTTTAAAAAGTAGCAAAAAACCTCAAATTAACCTGTTTAATAGTAAAATCTGATTTATTTTACTTCTAATAGTACAAAAAAAAAGTATTTTCGAGCAAAGTTTAAGAGCAAATTGTGTAATTAACTTCACTAGTAAACTCTCCTTAAAGTTCATTTTTCTCTCTTCCCGGCGTGTTCAATGTCGGGGCTAATATTCACGGCGGGAATAAAAGGAGAGATTGTGAGGAATAAAGAGAAACAAGAGTGTGGCTGGTGGGTGGTTAGTGGGTTGGTGGGTTGGTGGGTTTGGTGGGTGGACGGCCGGGTTGGTGGGGCCCGCACAGTGAGTGCTCACCCGGTCATGAAAATGGTTTTGATGTGATCTGAGTGCTTGGCCGCGTCTTTTCTTTTACGGCAATAAAATTCATAAAAAATATGTTTCCATCTGATGAAAATCATTTCCAATTACTCATTTAAGATTAAATTCAACCTTACCATGCGATGGAGAATAACTTTGAATATACGTCGTCATCTTTGGCGGTTTACAAGAACTATGGGGAAACAAAACTGATTTAAGAAGTGGCTGTGGAAACCGATTGTTTAGTAGAAATCGTTTAATTCTATACATTGAAACGAACAAACATAATATAACTAAATATTAAATGTAGGTACCACATGTTCTCTTTGGTTTCCACCTCCATCACGTTTTGTGGTAATTGACTTCTCTCTACGAATGTTTATCTTGCAATATTATGTTTGACTATCCACTGACTACAAACAGCGTTATATCGTAATATGATAATTTTCATTGAAGAAACATAATTTTAGTTCAAAGGATAACTCCGCGATAAAGTTGTAGAATTACGCGACAGATCACATAATCCGTGCCTCTATTCTCTATTAAGAATTTTTATCATGCAACGTAAACAGGAGGTATTTTACTGAGAATAGAGGCACTGGTCATTTCATAAATATTATGAACATAGTAACATAAACAATAGTCTCTAAGATAAACGATCAACCGCTAACTCCTGTGCGCCTTCCCTACCAAATTCGCGTCAAAATTTATGCGTCCAGCTCTGACGGAATGTCAATAGCATATATTTTTGCAACTAATCACTTACATATATCTATTACAATATTACCTCTATTTACCCTATATAATATGATTCAAAGGTTTTATTCCTACTTTCAAAATTTTGACTGTACGTAATAAATACAAAAATGCCTGTGAAAATAATTGTTACTACTGATTTTGCCTAGCAATAAGCCTTTGTATGTAAGTAAATTAAATAATTATTCTGTATTGTTATCGATAGGAAACAATAGGTTCCTGTTTGACGCGCTTTGTGAAGTTTCTGACAAAGAAAACAAGGAAATTACTTTATCAGCTCGACACAATCCACTTTGTCATAATATTTTACAATAATTGATACGTAAATTGCCCCAAATAAACTCAACAAAGAGCTCGGTTTAGTAAAGTTCGTGATGGAAGAGTTGGGGTTGATGATAACATTAAATAATTAAGATATTAAGGAAGTAATTTCCTACCCAGCACGAAGCCTTAAATCACGGTGTATGGTTAATTACGCTGAGATGATTTCTTGGGAGTAATTAAATAAGGTTCTCAGAAAACATCCCCATGAACCAACGGAGGTTAATATAACAACTCGTGACAATGGTGATAATGTATGGCACCCTTGTGAGACGTTTGACTATAGAAGTACACAAATCTTCTCTTCCAGCCGACAAGCAAACTGAAAATTGGGGTAACTTAAGAACTTGCCGTGCAGCTGTCAAAATTTCAAAACATTTTTACTCTCTGGTTTGTAGAGTAAAGCGTAAAAGCGGGCTAAGCTGTGATTGGTTGATACGCGATTGGGTTACGCCTTCATTATGTATTGTCAAATTTCGCTTTTAAAAATCTATTTGATTAAATTAATTATTTAACCTAACCTATCATTAACCTACTGTATAAATTTCATAACCTATCATAAAGGATATTTCTTTTAAATAGCCATTTGATTTAAATTATTTTATTAAACCTAACCTATATTAACCTACTGTATAAATTTCTCTTTTCGACTCTTTTTCTACATCTTGTCATATCTATGGATTTAGCAATAGACTAGTCCTCATAAAAAGCACGGCAAGTTGTTAAGTTACACCTAAAACATTTTTCGGAAATTTAGACACCCATAAAAATAATCCTATAAAACTTTCTCAGACAAAATTATTTGAAGAACTCATAAAAAACGAGCGTATTGTTTTATTTTTAACTTTTGTAAATCCGTTTTAAGATACGAAAAATATTTTGTTATCGTATAATAATTTTTAGCGTCTTTCACTTAATAAATCCTGCCTAGATCGTTGCATCTGTATACCAATCGCAGTGGATCAAGTAGTCCGCATCGCAGTGTAGTGGTTAGCACTTTAGGCTAGAACCAATAGAAATATTTTTATAAATTTGGTTAACTACATAAATATTTCGTGCATATTGATACCTTGGACAGGCACTGACGCATAATCATTTTATTTTCATGAAATAAAATGATCTAGATGTGTATCATATTATTTCTAGGTACTACTACTTTCCTTTTATACATGGTGCAGCAAAACTCGTAGTCAAACCCGAAAACTGATGAATCTACGTCATATTTGGAGTCAAATGTGTAATATGACTTTTGAATGTAGGTTTTTTATTTTTTTCTAATAAAAGCTTTCATAAGTACACAGAATAAGTAAAATTGCATGAATACTTATTGACATACGGTTTTTTTATTTTTAGTTCTTTATGAATAGTATTAATTTGACTAAATAAATTATGTTTGATAAGAATTTTTAAAAAATTTTGAAAAAAAAACTTCTTAATCAATTTTCTCGTAAACTATGAATCAAAATAAAAATATTTTTTTTTACAAAATCGAGTTTAAGCATGATGTAGATTCACCGGTTTCCCGCTTGTACATCGAGTTTTGTTACACCACGTATAGGGCACTGCACTGTATGTAGATACATCAAGTGCAGTTAATCATGATTTATTTATTATGTTACTAGATACTACGGAACTGTGATACCTTTGACTGGGGCTGAAGCGTAAGACTGATCATCTTGTCCTCATGTATAATAAAAAAAAATACAAAAAATAATAATAATATATATAAAAAATTCAAAATGATCACGATTCGCTGTACTCCGTGAAATGCAGAGCTTTTTGCACTATTGGGTCCGGATAAGGGGAAGCAGTGGTAGTAGTATAACCATAGACAACAATGAATGATATTTTATTGAGTTTTGGTGTGGTATTAGGGAGAATAGTAGTAGTAGATGTTAGAATTGGTAAATCAATTACAAAATACGACTGGCTTTGCCCAAATTTATGAATTTCCGTTCCGTCGAACCTTCGTATGATAATTGTTTATAATTGGGCATAAAATATTCTCGTCGGGTTTACCAACGTAGCCCAGTGCACTGCACGTGTGCATATTGATGAGCACGTTTTCCTTACCCCCGAAACTAGATTAGGTATTTATACGTACACTAGTAGGATGGTTAACGTTTACATACATCTAGATGTAGTAAACTAGTTTGGTAAAATCCTCGTACATAAAACGTACAAACTGCTCCCGAATAATTCCGACCAGGAGCTCAATCACAGATAACTGTCGACGTAGTTAAAAACGTGCTAACCACGTGCTAACGCTAACCATTTGACCGATCACAATGAACACACGTTCATACCACGTTCGCCGTCGCCGAGCATTGCCGAGCGTTGTCGACCACCATAGATGATAATAAATATCGCGGCCAAACGTCAACGCGCGTGTCGGATCGTTTATTATGTCGACTGCTTTTCTCAATATTTGGCTTGCCGAACGCCGGCCAAATGCAATACGGCACTCGAGAAAGATTGAAAGAAGATATGTGCGAAGAAGATATATCTCGGGAAATGGCTCGCGACTTGATGCGCTCGTTTAATAATCCCGATCGATGACTTTTAACGCGTGTTCCATTGTGGTCGCGAAAACGTTAAACATCCACGGTAAGAAATCGTTATCACGTCGCTTATTACCGCGTCAATAGTGATCTGTGATCGAGCAACAGACGGAATAACAAGTAACATGTCTAAATCCATCCCCGATGAGCGCATATCACAAGCTCTGGAGCCTTAACATGCAAGGCGCATTCATGAAATGTATTTGGTTGTTGCGACATTATTTGTGTAGAGGAAAACAACTAATAAAATGATGGACGTTTTCTAGCAAGTGGTGCACAATGTGTTCTTTTCGCAACTTTAAAACTACCTTTCTTTTAACTATTTCTGCCATAAGTAAAGAAAGGCATCTTAAGCGACCATTTTCTCTTTGTTTTCGTTGCGAAGATGGGTCACTTTACATGACACCTGACTCCTCCTATCATTTACCTTCGTTCTATCGTCCAACTTGTTTAACATAATATAAAAACGTGACTGGGTATAAATGAGCATTTTTTACTCTAAAAGACTAATGACTTAAGACTAAGACGTTTGCAGTGAGGCTTTTAAAAAGTGTTTTGTGTTTTCAATTGTTCTTTTTGAAAAAAGGATAAACAAAATTAACATTATAATACTCCGCATATCAAAGTGACATGCATAACTTCAACTATTACGGCGTTATAATGACGAATATTTTGAATTATCGTGTCAGACTAGACGGATTATTGAACAACAAAAAGTTGCATGGAATTTAATAATTTTTCATGTGAAATTAAATTGATGTTAAAAACACTTACATTGTAGTTATTTGTTATAAACTATTTTAATAAAACACTTTGTTTTAACTACTTTTATTAAATAGTGTTTTATTCAAATACTTTATAATAAATAACTACAAAGTGAGTGCTTCTAAAATAAACTTTTTTTAAAAAGTAGTTAAAACAAAATGTTTTATTTAAACAGTTTTTTTAGGTCGCTAAACGAAACGAAGTTTTCTTTCGAAAGCGAAGCAATAATAGTAAATATTGACATAGTTTCTCGTGCTAAGTCTTCCTCATGATTTGTTAAATAATTTACAAGACCTGACCGAGTTTCCTCAACCAACAAAAACTTTACCTAAATACCGCTAACTTTTATTTCAATTTCGTTTTTATGATAATAAATCAGAGAAGGATACAAAGGTATTTCGTCCGAGACGCTTCTGAATACTTTTGACGGTTTCATAAATTTAACATTGGGTATTTGTTGTATCCCTGTTCCAAAAAATATTCCAAATTCTTTCAGTGTACCTACTAGTTGCTACAGACATTATAAGTAAAAAATATTTCCAAAAGGTTTTCCCATTATTCTTATCTAACAAATACAGAAGTAAACCAAATTAATTCAAAGTAAAATATGACAAATAAAATAGTTGTGTCCATAAAAGTTACGAAGTAGATGTTGGAAATATACATTTTGATTTCATAAAATATATCAAAGTTACATAGAAGAACAAATAAAAATGTAATGATTGGCGAGTTTTTCTTGACTACTAGCAAAAGGATTAAAATATGTCTCGTTTGTGTAAGCGAAACGGTTATCGAATGCAATGGCGATTGGTAAGGTAATCAGGAGCTCAATCACAGATAACTATCGACGTAGTTAAAAACGTGCTAACCACGTGCTAACGCTAACCATTTGACCGATCACAATGAACATACGTACATGTTTCGCGTGGCCGAGCACCATAAATACGCGGCTAAACGTCAAACGTCAAATCACGAAAGTCAACGCGCGTGTCGGATTGTTTATATATGTCGACTGCTTTTCTCAATATTTGGCTGCCGAACGCCGGATAAATGCATTTACGGCACTCGCAGAGCCAAATATTGAAAGAAGATATGTGCGAAGAAGATATATCTCGGGAAATGGCTCGCGACTTGATGCGTTTTAATAATCCCGATCGATATTTTTTAACGCGTGTTCCATTGTGATCGCGAACCGAAACATCCATGGTAAGGAAATCGTTTTTTTCGGCAATTTTTTTTTTTTTTAATGTTAAAAATCAAAAACGATTTTTATGGTTCTACGTGATTTTATTTAAGTTAGTGACAATTGGTTTCGCCTTGCAAGGGCATTATCAAACTGTCTTTTGATAATGCCCTTACAAGTTAAACAATTGTCACTAACTTGTAAGGTCACGTAGAACCGAAAAAAATCGTTTTTGATTTTAACAAAAAAATATCATGGAGTTCTACAAAATATATTATATCAATCAATAAATCGTTATCAGGTCGCTTAAACCGCTAATAGTGATCTGTGATCGAGCACAGGTGTAACGGCGTCGATTTTAAGGCCCCTCTAACTTTTTTTACATGGCCTAGTAACACATATTATACCATATTAATATAATGGAAATCTAATAACTTTTTTAGTGGCTAGTAACAGCTTTATTATACCATGCGCAAAATCGCCACTGATGGAATGATTTTTAACATGATTTAAAATCGTGAGATATTCCATTAGCGTCGACGTCAGACGGCTAACATTTTGATGGTAATTCGAAGCACAGTAGATGTATTATTCGATATTATAATGTTCATACCTACAGCTCTCTGAGTGGTTTCTACAGAGTCTGTGTCATTTTGTCATTTTCACTTTCCCCAAACTTCTTACATTATCCGCTCATTCTTGATCCCCGGAGTCATATTACCATAATCGATTCAGCGTTTGATAACTTCCAGAATGAAGAATAGGCTTCTGAGGAGTGCGAGTGAGAGAGGAGAACTTTATATCCCCATGAAAGTTTTGCGACAGAATAATAAAATAAATCCATTAAAATACACTCACAGATGTTTTTACGGAACGTTGAGTATCGTATTTGTAGAGAAATGTGATAAAAACGAAAACAAAATAACCGTAATATAAAGATTACCTGAAGCGTAAGAATGATCTTCATCGATTGATCAAGATTCACTGCACTTGGTATATCAATGCAGTGCTCTGTGGACTATCGGGTGTGGATAAGAGAAAGAAGTAGTAGTACTAAGATTAGGTTAGATTGTACAATTTTCAGAATATATTTAAATATTGATGACTTCAACATTGAGATGATCAATACAATTACAAGTATCTATATCCATTAAACTTCTTCTACTACTCTCCCTTATCCGCACCCAATGGTGCATAGGGCCCTGCTTTGATACACCAAATGCAGTGAATCTTGATCATTTTGTTACAACATGAGGCAAGATGATCAGTTTTACACTTCATAGACAATCCAAGGTATCGCAATATTTTTATATGAATATCACGTTTAAATAAAAAAAAATCGTTTGTCTGCCTCAAGGTGTAGCGGTACTGTCATATCAATTATTATCTACGAAATATCATTTTATAAAATAGCAGTGGAAATTTTTCTTTTTAGAATGGTTTTTGTTCTCAACCGTAGTAGGTTGCGTCATGTTTTTTCATTAAAAAAAAAAAAAAAAATTTCATCGAATGCTGTTTTTTGTATTAATTTAATATATTAAATCATTAACCCGCAATATATGGGACAGTTTACTACACAGTTTTCTGTGCAGTCTGAAAACGTCCCGTAAAAATCTAAAACTGCCATGAAAAACTGTGTGTGCTAGTGTCAGATTTAAGCTGACATGACAGTCATGTTTTTTATGTAAACGTTTAAGTAACATGGGTTATTGTATGCTTTTAAATACGTAAAAAACCAATAACATAATTACATTATTAGCTAAATATACAATTTCCTGAGAGCAAACATACGATAATAATCTTACAATCGCGTTTCAAAAATACACATATTGTAGCGTGTCTTTTGACAGAAGTTTGACTGGACAGCAACAAGTTTTCTGAACAAGAAACTGTGTAGTTTTCTGAACAAGAAACTGTCCCATATAAAGCGGGCATTAGTATAAAGGTGAGCCTATCTTAAGACAAATCTAACCCTTGTTCACTTGTGTTTATACAATTATTATCAAGATACAAAATGGTCCAGTCAACAGCTGAAAGAGGGTCTTAAGATTAATCTCGATCTACAAGAGTTGAAATACTCAGGATTCACTTGTGTAGAAGGAAAACTGGGGCCATTTATTTCTTGTTACGCTATTTAAATTCCTTTACGAGCGACTTTGTCCTTTAAAAAACGTTTTTCATGTTGTTCTTCCAGTTCGTCGTAGCATAGTGGTAGCGCGTATGATCAATATTCACTACATTAGCACACCAAGTGCAGTGTCATCATCATCATCATACCATATCCGCTAGGGAGCGGACGTGGAGCATGTGGAATCCACAAACTGCCTCCAGGCCAAGCGATCGGCCGCCAGCTTCCGTGCATCCTCCTCAAGTCAAGTCTACGTCCCGCAGCTCTGACGCAAACTTCCGACGAATTGTCCAGGACGCCGAGAACCTGATGCCTCGTAAAATAGGCAAGCATGATTAAGGCTCTCGGGTGGCATACGTAGTATATGACCTAGCCAGCCGAAACGCCTTCGCCGGATGATAGTAGATACCAAGGGTTGCTGTGTCCGTTGCCTCGCCTCTGTGTTCCTTACAAAGTCAGACCACCGCACACCTAAAATTCTTCTAAGACACCTATTCTCAAAACTCAGAAGTCTGCTATCTTGGGTTAGGTGCCCGAGTAAACATCTGATCTCCAGACAGCTTTCATACTGTGCAGTTTACATTGATCATATTATTACATGAAGGTGAGGTACGAGTAGTTTTATACACAAATTAAAATGCCTACATTTATTCCTATTTTCCCAAAGATTATTGGATGAGTATTTAAAAAAAAATCGTGCATACATGTAGGCGCCTAAGAGTAGTACCTACCCGTATAACTAGAGAACACCGTTGCCGTTGTAATAAGATAAAACAAAAATGCGTCGTCTGCGGGAATCTCATTACTTTTCTCAGTAGTGAACTTTGATAGCTTTTGTGACTCAGCGAGATGGAAGTTAGGAGTTGGGCTGTGAAGCGAGTGTCCGGGTTTTTGATTTTTCACTGCTTTGAAAATATTCTAAAAACTTATTTAAAACGTAATTAACCTAGTTGATTTCTTGTTGACAGAAGCAGACTAAAATTTGAATTCATTCTTATTCATAAATAAACCAACTCCTTGGTTATCAAATGAAGATTCTAATTCCTAATTAATCAATGACATTAATTTACAAATTTTCTTACCAAACATAGCTTTTATATATCACTATCTGTGCTTTCTACAGTAATGATATATGTTTGTTTGTACATTTTTATTTAGCTATAAAAATAAAAAAATTCTTACAGCTAATATATTACATAAATATTTATTATAGCATTAGTATTTTACTTAGCTTGCTTCTGAATTCATTTAATCCGTTTATTTGTTTGACGGTCTCCGGTAGTTCATTATACCTTTAGCAATAATAATATATTTTCCGAAATCACAGCGTCAACTTGGTAGGTATGTATTATTTCAGTACCAACCGTATGTTTTGACATCATCATCATCATCATCATCGGTGGCCTCCGTAGCGTAATGGCTAAGAAGCTGAACTCACAATACGGAGGTTTCGGGTTCGATTCCCAGTGAGAACGCAAAAAAAAAAGTTATTTTCTCAAGCCTGGGTGTTTGTGACGTTGTTCCCCACTGTTATTGTACTTTCTGGCCTAATGAGGTGGTTAAATAAATAAAAAAATAAATCAAATCATATCCGCTCCCTATGTGGAGCATATGGATTCCACAAACTGCCTCCAAACAAAGGAATCGGTACCAATTCCCAGGTTAGATCCACGTCCCGCAGCTCTGACGCAACAGCGGACGTCTAAGACGCCGAGAACCTGACGCCTTGTAAAATGGTTTGCTCGGCTAATAATTAAACGAAGCAAACAATATTGAATACGTGGAAAAACATTGACCTACTTGTAATTGTATTAAATATTAGTAACAAACCACATGTTAGGCTCAAACCCTCTGCTGAAAGGGCCCCATATTTTCCTGCACTTTATTTTTTCTATAAAATACAAGAAATCCCCGGAGTCCCAACCTTCAAATGAAACTTTCGTAAAATATTTTTATTTCGGAGATAGTCTTCTGCAATCCACAGGCCGGGAAATATCTTTACATTTCTGTGAATTTCCAAAGATAATGTTTAGTTAAGTTTAATAAGTTAAAATTCAATTTAGTTTTATTCGTATTATACATTTTATGTATTTATTTATTTTATTCTCCAGAAAATCATTCTTAATCATTTTTTCTTATAAATTTTTGGAACATGTTGTTTTAAATACAACATTGAATGGCAAAGTTGATAGAGAAAAAAAATGCCATGTCATAACTGATACATTCGAAAATAAATATTAAAATAAAGGTCAATCTATTATTATTACTATCGTGATTCCTCCAAGGGTCAATCCCTTCAATTCCTGAAATATTCAAATAAATTAAGTATCCAAGTGAAGCCACAGAACAATAATCTAACGTTTCCGAATACTTTTGAAGATCGAGATTCCGATCCGTTCTCAGAAAATGCAATTAATTTTAGAATACATCAAAATTTTTTACTTTACTTTTAATAAATTTACGAGAAAGCAACTTGATATCACTGTAAAAATTCAATAATTATGTACAATATTTAAAGAAACGAAAAACATTGAAATATAAATTTTATTATTTCAGAAATTTTTCTCAATATTATGATTAATGAATTTTCTTTTATTATTATTATAAATGTGATACTTTGGACTGGAAGTGAAGACTGATCACTTTCTTCTTATTAATCGTTTGCTCTTGACAGAGCAGTCTGACAGAGCATCAGTCTCTGTCTCCTGCACTTCTGGAAGCCTCCTGGAGAGATATGCTGATCATTACACTTTCACGTAATAAAAAGGATCAAGGTGCACCACTGCACTTGGTGTTTCAATGCAGTGCCCTATGCACCATTAGGTGCGGATTAGGGTAAGTAGTAGAAATCGTATTCAGCATTATTTCTAGAAAGCTTTGTGTCATAGCTGCGGGAAGTGGACTTGACTTGCACGGGAGCTGGCGGCCGATCGCTTGGCCCGGAAGCAGCTTGTAGAATCCAAATGCTCCACATAGTGAGCGGTATGGTATGATGATGATGATGAGTAAGCTTTAGCATTCCCGATTAACGATAAAGGCACTGCAATTCTTGTTTCATTGGCTTTCATTTAATATTTTCAGTCGTACTTTGTACAAAGGATACAACGTATCGAGTATCGAGTGTTGTGTGCTAACCCGGGGCAGTAAACATCCGATTTTTATTCCTGATATTAACCTTTTGACCTGACCTTTAGTGTACCGAATTTGGGATCAAGCAGTTATATATAGATATAGGATACAGCCAATTTTAGATGATGCTTCCGGAAACATTATTCTAATTTCATAAGTTTTCATGAGTTTAGTGAAGAATTTTATTTAAACACGTATTTTTAGTAATATTTTTCCCGCAAATGCACAGCTTAAAAATGTTTTAAAAAAACCTTTATTTACAATTTGACATCTCAACAGAGACGAGAAGTTTGGAAGGGAATATGGATATCTAGGCGTTTACAGGGCTTACGACCTGTCATTGGCTGGGTTAAGTAGCCACTTGATGTATTACAACATTGTCAACATTGTCTACAAGTATTTTAATTCACTCAAAATGTTGTTTATAACCTTTATTTAAATACAGCTAGTCATTCCATATCTTCTACCTTTGTGGAGCATATGAGTTCTACAAACTACTTCTTAGTAGAGCGAACGGCCGCTAGTTCCAGCGCGTCTTCCCACGTCACGTCCACGACCCGCAGATAACACGTAAGCACGTCACGTGCTACGAGTATTTCTGTTTATTCAGAGATCTTGAAGACCAATTAGTTTAACCATTTATTTAAATGAAAAATCGCTATAAATATGTTTTTTTAATGAAAAATACACTATTATTTCATTCTGAGCTTTTGTAAGGTGCCAGGATTTGAAGGTTGCTTCAGCAATTCCTAGACAGATTGCGAGTTCCTTGTGCGTGCTGCCATCTTCGGTTTTATGAACACCTAATTATCTGACGATGAAAACCTTTTCGATTCTCTGCCCATTGTTGTTAAGGGGATAGTCAGGGTCAGGACATGACTTATTGCACATGAACTGGGTCTTTTTAGAATTTATATTAAGACCCAGTCGCGCGGAGTTCTCTTGTAACCTGTCGACAATCCCAATGTTGAGCTTTGAGAATAAATGTCTGAGAAGGATTCTAGGCATTAGGTGGTTTGACTTCATAACCATCGCTGAAGTTAGGGAACGGATGCACCAACCTCCAATAACTGGAGTCGTGAAGATGCGGCGATGGACCTGGCTTGGGCATGTACTCCGGATGCCTCGGGAGAGCCTGAACCCGAGCTGCCTCTTCTTTACGCCTGCAGGATCCCGCCGTCCTGGCAGACCGTCGATGACCATCCTACGGCTGTATTTGGCGGAGCTGATGGATGCAGGCCTGACGTGGGAGGAGGCGAGAGAGCTGGCTGGCGACAGGGTCTCCTGGAGGGATCTAGTGATGTCCACATGCTCCACATAGGAGCGAACGTGGCAAAAGAAGAAGAAGAAGAAGAATGATTTCATGATGGTGATGTACTGGATGGGTTGTTATGTTATTATTATTAATGTTATATGTAGTATATGATATGTACCTAGTATGTAATATATGTTATGTAATATTTAATATGTAATGTAATATATATGTAATGTAATGTGAAATAAATAAATAAATAAATATGTATAATAGAGTGGAGAAAAACAAAGAATCGACTGCGTTATACTATACTCGTAAATAAATGGTGCGAGCAAAGAAGATCAATATGACTTTTATAAAGTAGCATTAGTTCTTACATTTTAAAGTATGTATTATCTAAAATTGATATCTGCTAGATATATAATCTCTGCTGTCAGCTTCCGTGGTGCGCTATACATCATTATATTACGTTCCTCGGTCCTTCCAACGTTTCCGGAATGTATGTGATTCTCGTCGGGACCGCTTCCGGTTCGGACCGGAAACTAGAGCCATTCAAAATGATTTGTTAAGTGAGAATGGCAAAAGCAGACTTTGAATAGAACAAATTTAAAACTATGCGAAATAAAAGTTTACTTAAAATTCCAAGTCCAAGTTTCTCGAATGCTCTTTTCCACTTTTATTCCCTTATTTTTACAAGTACTTGGTTTAATAAAAAATCACTCAATGTAATAAAAGAAAAGAACAATAAAAAGACGAGTCTAGGAAAGCTTTTAAAATTGAAAACAATATGAAAACGTGCACCACACACTAGACTAAACTTTTATCAGACCTTCTGCCAGTCTGATATGTATTGGAAGGGATGAAGTCTTGACAATGTTTAATGAAGACCATTTGGTGGTTGGTGATTATCTTCATCTTTACACGAAGAATACAAATTTTCCAGAAAATAAGTAAAAATGAAAAACAAGAAAAGAAGGAACCGAATCCAATCCTAGTTATCCACTCCTCTACGGTCATCCAGTTCAACAACCGTTTAGATGCAGAAGGCAGACAAGAAGCAGTACAAAAGATATAGGCGCTCCAGCAAAAGCTGCCTGCCTATAATATTATAATGATAATAAATTAGTTAACATAACAATTTAATTCAATTTATTTAGTATTATATACGCCATATCAAAATCATTAGAAAATTACATTATTATAGATACTTGGATTATTCATAAAAATTAACTCAATGTTTTAAAATGATATTATGCAGTGAATTGAAATATGAATTAATTTAATTAAGTAATTACTTAACAGCACCATTATCAAAAACATGCAAATAAGATGCTATCAAGGGGGAGTGAACTCTTTCATCATCATCATACCATATTTGTCCCAATGTGGAGCATATGGAATCCACAAAATGCCTCCAGGCCAAGCGATCGGCCGCCAGCTCCCGTGCATCCTCCCAAGTCAAGTCCACGTCCCGCAGCTCTGACGCAAACTGCCGACGACACTCTTTAGACGCCCGAAAATGAAAAAAAAACGAAAGAGAAAACATGTAGGCTTTATGTTAATATTATCGACAATTTTTACCACAAAAGAGTAGTTTATTTACCCGTTATCTTTAAAGCTTTAAGTTTATCCCTCCGATAATGCCTTAGACAGAAACCTCCCAAAATTTCCGCTAGATCGATGGATTTCGAACTACATTGGCAGCAGTTTTTGAAAATGTAGTCTCAAGATAATCACGTTTAAAGTTTCAATGCGATTCCAAGCACATATAAAAAGCATCGGTACGGTACACCAAGTGCAGGGTGTAACTTGCCGTGCTTTTTATGAGGACTAGTCTATTGCTAAATCCATAGAAAATAGGTTATGAAATTTATACAGTAGGTTAAGATAGGTTGGGTTTAATAAAATGATTTAAATCAAAAGGCTATTTAAAAGCAGTATCCTTTATAATAGGTTATGAAATTTATACAATAAGTTAATGATAGGTTAGGTTAAATAAAATAATTTAAAATCAAATAGATTTTGAAAAGCGAAATTTGACAGTACATAATGAAGGCGTAACCCAATTGCGTATCAACCAATCACAGCTTTACGCTTTACTCTACAAACCAGAGAGAAAAAATGCTTTGAAATTTTGACAGCTGCACGGCAAGTTGTTAAGTTACCCCAAGTGCAGTGTATATTGATCATTTTATTACATGAAGGTACGATGATCAAACTTACGCTTCAGAACTAGTCCAAGGTATCACACATGAAATATTAATATGAAAATCACATATATATATTATATAATATAAGATATGATTATCTTTCCAGTATTATTCTTTACATATTATTCATCAAAATATGGAAGAAAAAAACATTTTGTTGAAAATTGTAAAGGGATTTTTCTTTTAGTTTATCGACAGAGTTAAAATATTTCTATGAAGTAGGTACATAAATAATAAAATTAGCAGTTGGAACCCAGGAGTTCAATCACAGATAACTGTCGACGTAGTTAAAAACGTGCTAACCACGTGCTAACGCTAACGATTTGACCGATCACAATGAACCTACGTTCATACCACGTTCGCCGAGCCGAGCATTGCCGAAGCAACGCTCGGAGATGCTCGGCACGCGATATCGCGGCCAAACGTCAAACGTCAAATCAACGCGCTTGTCGGATTGTTTATTATGTCGACAACTTTTCTCAATATTTGGCTTGCTGAACGCCGGCTAAATACAATACGGCACTCGAGAAAGATTGAATGATGAAGATATTCTTGCCGAAAACCGGCTAAATTATAATAAAGATTGAATGAAGATTTGTGCGACTAAGATATATCTCGGGAAATGGCTCGCGACTAGACGCGTTTAATAATCCCGATCGATAACTTTTAACGCGTGTTCCATTGTGATCGCGAAAACGTTAAACATCCATGGTAAGAAATCGTTATCACGTCACTTATTACCGAGTCGATAGTGATCTGTGATCGAGCAACTGGTGTGGTCTAGTAGTACTAGTCTAGTAGCTACTACTAGCATTGTTGTAGTAGTAGTGGTCTAGAGTCACGAACACCGGATCAAAATCCCTAGGATCATATTCCACTCCACCACAACTTGTTTTTAATTACTGGTACAATTATTTCCGATCATAAAAATCTATCAGAGGAACAAGAATGCCTCTTTTTGATTAAATAATACAAAAGAAATATAGGTTATCTGTATCCGGTCCAATTATTAGAATTCACTGTTCGTTATTATTGTATCGGAAGTGCCCTCAACAGAATTCATAAATCCGATTGGTAGACCATTCCACTTACCGTTATAGAACCAATACAATTGGTACACATGTGTGGAGAATGTTATCTCCGAGCGGAACAAGAGGGTACTCGAGTTGTTACGGCGGTAGGTATTGCCTTTTTATTTAGTCTGCATAACTACAAGCTTACGTTTACCTGTAATAAATACCAGTAGAGTTAGATTAATCTCGAAATGTTTCTGCAAATATTTACACATTAATGGAAGAGATTATTGTTTACTATGGGAAAACATGTTACCTTCTTACTTGTCTAATCGATACATATTTTTATGCTTGTCAGCAAATCCATAAATATAATTATTTAAAAAAAAGTTTTGTAAATGCCCGCCTTAACCCCTTTGAAAAACGTACCAAATTAGAAATAAAATAAACAATCCTAACACTTGCATTGACATAACTTTATTTTTAGATATTTTTATTGAAATTTAAGATTCGAGTAATGAACATACATAAACAAAAAGAAAGAAGTATTAAAAAATCAGCATCCCTCATGATATGTAGTAAACAGAAAGTGTAGGTATATAGGTTTAGTTAGTACAAAACATACAACATGCACTTTAAGTTAATCATGAAAATAAACTTGGCGACTTCTTGTTGTTTCATTCCCTGATTAGTTTAAGTACATTGCGCTCCAGAGAATTCTTCTCTAAATTTTATTGACGAGCAATTTCGTCGAGTCAGTGTCCACGGTACTGAAAACATTTAAACATTTACGAGAATATTTGTACCAACAAATACATTCATTTGAGAATTCAGTTAAATTGGTACACGAAATACAGTTGAGCCATTAAAATAGTAATAGTTACATAAAATTAATGTCGGGCGAGAAAATATAGTAATTCCAGTTTTAAATTTGGTGTGAAACTTTATTAGGTTAATTACTTTGATCTACTTAATGCTGACTGTAATGGATAATATAATTATGACAATATTGGTGTTATTTTCCCAATCCTGTAATAGGTCACCTGACGCGAAGAAGTCAAATCAGACTATTATAATTTTAAAATGTTATTTTTTTCTATAAGTTAAGAAATTAACAATTTGAACAGTAGGTACAACTGTAAATTTCTTGCAGATGAAACCGTAATTTTTACACACGACTAAGTCACAAACCCTGTAAACGCTTGAGTAAGTATTCAAATTCAATGAAATCTATAATATGAAAAAAAAAACATTTTGATTGATTTTAATTGAAACCCTCTTGCTAAGTATTTAACAAGGTTATGCCAGTTAAGAAGTTTTTTAGAAAATAGAAGAATATTAAAAGATTTGCTCTTTCTATTCAAAGTATTAAAATCTATGTTCGATTGTTGTTAACAAGCAAATTTATTTAGTATACGAGTGCCTGGTCGAGTTACCCGTAGTAATGCACTATTTTACTGTAGCCAATCATCGACCAATTACAGTTCTAACTCACAGATATGAAGAATGCACGCACTGGCTAACAAGTATACTAACAATATTGATATTCTCAACACAAATCTAGTGTATTTTAGGGAACAGTGTCTGGATGCCATCTCTGGCGGAAATGAATAGCTACCTACTGTGTAATCATTTAAAAATGTCTATGTAAAAGCCTTATGGGCGTAAAAACAATAAAATACAAATGTTGATAAAAGAGTCAGAAAAAACTCATTCGGATCGCTTTCAGATCGGATGTTTCGAGGATTAGAGGAATGCAATCAACAATGTAACTCGTTTCTATGGATTATTTTAGTAATCAGTGAACACGCTTTCCGTCGGTTAGCGGGAAGCGTTTGTCGTCCAGTTGATTGGAAAAGGATTAATCGTTACCGCCGCCGCCGCCATTCGCACCGCACAATAGGGCTGAAAGTTATAGTTGTCGGGTCGTCGTCAAACAGACGAGACGTGGCGTTATGCGAAAAGGGAGCTTTTATCTGTGATGGAAGTCTGCCTCCGAATTGGAGTCTTTCCAAATTTAATTATTGCGTGTTTGAATGAATTAATGGCGAGGTAAAAACAAAATTAAACATTAAAAAAACAAATGATTTGATCATGAAAATGATCGAAATATAATACATACGATCGTGATTTACAATTTTCACATTCTGTTTTGCTATAATATCCCATAAATAGGTACGCATTATGTATATTTGAGTTCCGATGATGCGTATTTAACGCTATGCATTCTATATTATTATGATGATGGTTAATAAATATTAATTACATTGCATTACATATACCTAATAATATAAATATTGAAAGGACAATCAGATGACCAAGTCTAACAAAAAGAGCACTGAAGCGTAAGACGGATCTTCTTACCCTCATCGGGCTTGCCTTGCTGGTAATCCCTAGGCACGCCACTGCTGCACAATAATAATCACGTAGATATTCAAATTAGTATTCTAGGCGAAACGTCATTATTCATTTGAAAATTATTTTTGAATTACCAAAAATTCTAAAATCATAAAAATAGATAATTTAAAAAAAAGGCTTCAATCGACATCAAAAGCGTAAGATTGCTTTGAATGACTTTTTGGACCAATGAAATGTGAATAATAATTTAAAAAAACGCCAATCTATAAAGCTCCATTTTTATGGAACTGACGCAGTTCATCTCAAGGCTTGGGCATTAACCAATGAGCTAGTCTAAAAATAATAATCTTTATTCTAAGAAGCTCGTCATTTTTCTCAACCCTGTGTTGTTTTTGCTGTTCGGCTTCCAGGACTGTTGTTGGTGGCTAAATTAAATAAAAATTCTACACCCAGTGAATAAGGTTTACGATGAAAACGATCATTAGAAAGTAATAGTAGATAATTTTATGGTTCTACTATTAAAACATATATATTGTATTCGTATAAATATACCTCAAGTGTCGTTCTGTTGTTTCAAATTAGAATATTTTGATGGCGTTTTTCTGTCGCGCCAAATTAGCATTTAGAGTGAGTTGACAATGAGGCGATACTTATGCCACAGACAAGCGGAATGACAAGTCAGTAATGTCAGTGCAATACATGGCACACATTAGATTCCACCAAACATTGCCCCGAATATTCTCTAATTAAATCCCTACTTGTTTAACTTGTGCTTCAAGAGTTTACTACAATTAATTACGGACTAACTTTGACAAATTAATGTGTCAATCTTAAGAACACTATTTAGCACTCGGTGCTTCTGCAATTTTCTAGTAGTTTATTTAGCACTTACTATAAAATTGCTTGAGAATCATTTGATAGTAATTTCTAAAATTATTATTTAACGTTTTTATTAATCGCCACTTAAATTCATTAAACTATAAACAATATATTTGTTTGCGCCTCGACACGAATCTACTAAGTGTGCGACATTAAAGGATTTATGTAAGTTTAAGTTCTGGCAGGGATCACCAGTATATATAATTATCTGCATGTATTTTTTTTTTTATTTATATTTTTTATGGAATTCCATGATTAAATTATTAATATTTGGTGTAATTCAAGTTAAATAAAAAATACTTGATTAAATTATTATTTTGACGAGTTTAAGTAATTAAAGTGAAAAATATAAAAAAAAATACAGTGATTTTTTTGTAATTGGCTGCAGATTTATTACTTATTTTGTATACGAGTTTAGCTGTAAAAATTTCAAATTACAAATTAAAAAAGCGCTAACTGGTCAGAAAAACTACATAAATGTTCAAAAACTGTGCAGTCTGTCAAACTTCTGTCAAAAGACACGCTAAATTTTTATTTTTAACGCGATTTTAAATTACTCTCAGGAAATTATATATTAATAAATGTAATGTTATTGGTTTTTTAGATTGTGCATCCCTAAACCAATCTACTTAAACGTTTACAAAAAAACTTGAAAGTTATCTGACTAGCACACAGTTTTTCATGTTTTAGCTTCTACCTACATTTTTTGTCTGTGTGTAAACTGCGCCCTAAGTGGGCAAGTAACCTAAGTTTGCACTTATGCTCGCCTCAAGAAATGAACTCTTTTTTCTTAAT
Source organism: Micrasema minimum (assembly GCA_022494985.1). Lineage (NCBI taxonomy): Eukaryota > Metazoa > Arthropoda > Insecta > Trichoptera > Brachycentridae > Micrasema > Micrasema minimum. Next base: position 89,098 of record JAGVSP010001615.1, read on the forward strand.
ATTATTTTCTTAATTTTCGTTTTGCAGGATAAAGTATTAAAAATAAGGTAACGGTAATTGTGGGTACGTTTGTTTTTGTGTTGTGTTACTAACTGATAAACACCAAATCGACGAAATAAAGGAAATACTATTGAAAGAGATAAAATAGAGAATTTTGGTTGACTACATCCATTGATACATGGACACCATATCCACACAATAAAAAAATGTAATATAAAGGGAACAAAGAATAAGTAATTTAGATGTGAATTTGTGTATAGAAATAATACAGCCTTTTGTATACGCAGAAAGCTAAGAAAACTCATTATATAACACTCCTTTAATGGAAAAAATAATAACAACTATTCAGAAACAAAGGAATATTTCTATTTGTGTTTCTTGAATATTCATCGAGTCCTGCTAGTACCTACCTACTAAACTAACTAGGCCGGTTGTGGACCAACAATCAGTAGCAGTGGCATAGAACCAAGTATTTCTCCGTAATTACAAGAATAAGAACAATAAACGTTGTTTTTAATTACTCAGACATTTAAAATTTATAAACAAAGAGATTGCTTCCTAAGAAATGTTTTGAATAAAGTGTTTAGCCCCAGAATGATAAAATGAGCTTCAAAAAAATGGCCGGAAATATTTGAGTATTTTTCAACATTGTCAGAGACGCTCACGTCCCGGACAATATACTGTACAGGGGGTGGACTGTCCTCTTCTGGTCGGGGGGCCCGGGAGCACAGTACTATTACTTCTCGGGGGGGCGGAGCACTCGTCTCGGGGGTGTCGGAGCGCCCTTCTCCGGTCGACGAAACTCTGGTTGTCGGGGCTGACCCGCACCGGAACTAGAGCTCGTGACTCACTCACTCATTGTCATAACGGTTGCTATAGGGATGCGTTGTACTTATTAATTTTTTTATGTGGTAAATGTTTTTAGGGTATTGCTCTTACACTTCAATCTTCCTTGAAAATTAATTACTTACGTGAATTTAATAAACTACACAGGTAGTTGGTAGTTGGTTGACTCTCAATAAAAATAGCATCAAATCATGCAGATTTCCGCGCCTTTCTCTGCGGGGTGGGGCGGGGCGGGGTGCCGGGGGAGGGGCGGGGCCCCCGAACCACAGCCGCAGGCGAGCCCGTAATGGAATGTCAACTTGGTATGGAGATGCGAGCGCCTCTGACAACCTACTATCTACCTTACTGCTACGGCCCTTTGTCACAAAATACCTCACTTCAAAATATTATAAATATACAATGTAACATTCCTACCGTGAGAAACTTACTAATACTGTGGCCGGTTTTGTCAATCAATTAAAAGTTACAGAGACTTTTTTTTAATAAAAATTATCACGAATATTACCGTGAATTGAATGCCTATTTCAATTTCTAGTGACAAACATAGTGTAGGAGCGCCGCAGCGTTGTCTTGATGATGGTGACAAACAACGTAGAATATCATCGTCATAACCATACCATATCCGCTCCCTATGTGGAGCGTATGGAATCCACAAACTGCCTCCAGGCCAAGCGATCGGCCGCCAGCTCCCGTGCATCCTCTCAAGTCCACGTCCCGCAGCTCTGACGCAAACTGCCGGCGAACTGTCAACAGTGGACGTCCAGGATACAACAGAGACCACCATCAATCCTCAATTTATAAATGCTACAATAATATAATTTTTTTTGTGACGTTTTAAAAACACTACTTGTTAACGTTTACAGAAATTTAAAGAATAACTGGTTTTTAAATTTTATGGATCAAAAACCTATTTCATCTTATGCTTAGGATTTCTTGTTTAATACAAAAAAGTTGAAGTTCTTCATTTTAATTAAATTTGAAGTCGATGTTGGTTATTTTAGCCCAAACAATAGGAACCGTTCTTTGTGCACTACTCCGAGGGAAGGACAAGTCAGATTTAAAGTCTTGGCTTAGTTCTCTTCACGAGGAACTTGGAGTAAATTATTCTCAGAAGAAATCATTAATATTCTAGGTGTTGTAAGGAACAACTAGATCCTTCAGACGAACTCAACAATATTAATTGAATAAGAGCAAAAATATTAGGATTTAACTTTTCCTCGGCTAGAAATGTCTGTAAAGCTAAAATGGTTTTGATTTTAATCCCCCAAAACGAAAATCGTTAAAAAACACGTTTTTTATGTGCTACTACTACTACTACTCTCCCTTATCAGCACCTAATGGTGCAAAGAGCACTGCGTTGATATACGTTTTTTTATATCTAAAATACATTAATTTACTTTACTTTGATAATATCAGTATTATTTTTCAAGAGAAAAAAGATTACGAATCCAATTAAATTATGTGCTTTTGGTTTAATTAACTATTTATCGTCATAATATTTTCCAGCAAAAAATTAAGTAGAGGTCGGAAGAAAATGGCGATGGCGACTGAAACTTTAATTTATACTAGTAAATGGATTCCTGATATTTTATGTTAAAAATCAAAAAACGAAAGCGATTTTTTTTAGTCATTGGTAGCAACTATATATACTAACTTTAAAAATATATCGTTTTATGATTTTAACGAGTTTAATTTATTATGTTAAACGAGGATTCACGAAGGATTCATTTATGTGGTTTATTTCCAGCTTTCACGTTTGCTGAAGCTTTTGCAAATTTCTAGAAATAACAAACATTTTGAAAGCGGAGGAATAAGCAGACTAAACAGACATCTAAAATGTTCTACGCGGCTAAACGATCGACCAACAAACAACTATGTTTTTTGCACAAAACGATTTCCATAGTAAAAATAGCTTTGAAACAAAGAAAAGCCATTTGTTTTTTTAAGAAACATGAAAACCAAAGTGTTTTACTCTCACGTTAAGTCGATGTTAACATTTTTATGGCTTCTTGGCACTGTTCGGCGATACTTCATGCCCCATGGCGGCGTTGTCAGACGAAATCTACATCAGGAGTTAATATGTAAATTACCTCATGGAGAGGAGACCACCAACGCAAAACTAAAAGTTCGCTTTTCTTTGATAACTCTGTAAAGTATGTAGCGTGTCCACAAGTACTCCAACATTCAAAATATTTTACTGAACATTAATAACTACTACTACCACTATACCTTATCCACACCCACACCCTTATCTCGAATGTTAAGACTGTACAATGACATAGAAAAACATTTAAATATTTATGTATTTAATGATAGATGTGGTAAATTCAAGAGGAACTTGAAATCTTTTTTTATAACCTCTGATCGAACATATTAATGCAAACTACTTAAAGCTTTTTAAACCTGTAAATTGTGTACGAGAGTAATAATGCTGTGTAATTCTGTAATTGATTTGCAATAAAACCGTGTATGTAATTATTATGATAAAATGTAAAATGATAGATATTGTCACATTGTAGAGTTACCTGTAATTAAATAAATAAATAAATGGTGCATAGGGTACCCACTGCATTGGTTCACCAAGTGCAGTGTATCTTGATCATTTTAATACATGAAGATAAGGTGATTAGCCTCACGCTTCAGAACCAGTCCAAGGTATCACACATGAAATATTAATATGAAAATCACATTTCATGTTGACGCCCTACGGGAATCGAACCCGCGACCTCATGCACGGTAGCCAAATGCGCTACCACTATGCCACGAGGTGGACCAAACATTAACATTAATTACTGCAATAAATCATCGCGAAAAAAAAGTAACCTCGTTGATTTTAAGATATTATGTAGGTAAAATGCGGTATACAAATTTTATAATAAATAAATAATTAAATGTATGCGTGCAAACACATTCACAATAAGCTTGTGAATGTAATTTTCTAGTTTTTTTATTTATACAACTTCGTAATGAAAAACAATTATTTAGTTAACATAAATAATTTTGTTGTAAACAACGAACACATATCAAGGAATGATTGCAAAGACGTTTGTTACAAAATATAAATATTATAAACATATAACTAAATGTATGCGTGCAAACACATTTACAGTAAGCTTGTGAATGTAATTTTCTAGTTTTTTTTATTTATACGACTCCGTAATGAAAAACAATTGTTTAGTTATCATAAATAATTTTGTTGTAAACAACGAACACATATCAAGGAATGATGGCACAAGGAAGACGTTTGTTACAAAATATAAATATTATATATATATATGTTTGTTAGATCTTTTCTTTTACGTGTAAAAGAAAAGTGATAAATTGTAAAAAGGCCTCCGCTGAAAGTCACCTTCAAGATGTGTCAAGTGACTTGGAGGGGGGGGGATGGGGAGGTGGTGAGGTGTCGAGGTAGGCGGGGGAGTAAGGAACCTCCGGGCATTTAATCCTTAATCTAGCCTCAGTCTGGGGTGTCCTGTCCGAGTCTACACAAAGCGGAACTAACAATTTACGCTGTTTACTATTATTTATTGCTATTTATTTTCCTTGTCCTAGAGATTGCAGGATTCAGGTTGCTGATGCACTCAATGAATGCATTTACTTTTTAATAAGATTTAATATGTGAAAACGTTGGAGGTAAAATTGTACACCTATAACATACTGTCATAATGTAATATATTATGTAAATGGGCATCATATGTCTGCGTAATAAAAAAAAGAATGTTTCATGAAAAATCACGAATACTTTTTTACTTTTTTTTCGAAAGTTAATGTACAAACTAACTTAAGCAGTTAAAAATATGACCAAAAATGAGTATATCATCGTTGTACACATTTAACAATAGTATTGTACTGAAAATCCGTACTCATTTTGCTTAGGTACAGATTAAAACGAATGTGCTTAATTCATTAGTGGAAAAATGTATTTAATTTTATCTACTAGATTCATTAGAAGACGCATGAATGTGGAAAAAGCGAAGGTAGTGTGCCAGGATAGAGCGGTGTAGCGTTCTATCCTCTCTTCGGGGAAATGGCGTGATGGTTAGTTAGTTAAATATATTATAAAATGTATCTTTTGAATGATTAGATCAATTTCTTAAATCGGATTATTACTAAATCATGCAGGTAGGTACCTAATTCTGTTAATAATTCTAACTTTGTCCTACGAACATTAGAAGTTAAATATTCAAATCGAAAATTGATAAAACGACTTTGACAAAAAGCGCTTAAATTTTATCGCCCTTTGGTTATTGGATAACGATCATTCTATCATTAGGATACGAGTTCTACTAAAGTTAATAGTAAATTGAAAATGTTATAAACTGTTATTACCACTACAAACATATAGAAAGCAGGTATCAGGAAAGAAAATTGTGAAATAATACGAATATTTATATTGCTTTTCACATATTTTCGGATAAAATTGATCAAAGATAGCAAAGCTTTATTCTGTAAAGACGTGTTTTAGTTGTTTCCAATCGCCTAAATACTATAAAAAGAAGGACTTTACTTTACTAAAGAACTAAATGAAGTAAGTCGCATCGTCTGTAAAAAAAAACAGATAAATCTGCGGTGCAAATTATTTTCGGTCTTATTATAAGCGTCACTTGTGAACTATGTATTGAACCTTAATTTTCAAAAGTCACCATACAATTCTAGATTTAGAAAATATACTTTAGTTATAAACAACATTTTGAATGTGTCCAAATACTTGTAGAGATGTCAAATCGTATTCTTTAGTTCATTGTTACCAACATAAGTCGCATCTAACATTGTTTTCAACTACTTTAGAGAAAAGTAGACTGGTTTCCTTTAACAACATTTTGAGTGTGTCCAATGTGTGACTTATAGACATGGACACTGGATTTCACCCATTACAGGCTAACATTAAATTAATTGTTAATGGAGAATATTGTTATGAATCAAATGGCTACTATAAGCTCTGTAAAGGCTTGGGTATCTTTATTCTTTTTCAAAATCGTCGTCTCTGAGATTTCCATTGTAAACTGATTTTCAATAAAAAATTCAAATCGTAGCAGAGATTCAGAAATAGAGATCGGCCAAAAACCAAATCGGCAATTCCTAAGAGTAGCCCACGACTTCAAAGACGAACGAGACCAGCATAGGGACCCAGGGATTTGCGACATGTGACTTGTTATATATAAAGGCTTCAAAGGATAAAAATAAAAATAATTTCAGATTGAGAAACAATCTTGAGCGTGGATAGCATAAAAATGAAATAAGAAATATTCCCGAACATCACGTGGGCGTGGGTGTGGATCGATTACGACGCGTAAATATTTTACGGAAAACTGGTTCCAACAAGTATTATCATTTTTCAATAGAAAAGAAGTTTATTTTCTAACTATTTGCAAAATAATACAATATTTTGAAGAAATAGATCACACATACACAACTAGATTCACATCCATGGAGGGATTAATTGTGCCCAAAACTAAAAATAAGTACGGGCAGAGAACTTTAGAATATTTAATTCCATAATTTTTTAATATATTGCCCTATGAATTTAAATCCTGTAACAATGCTAATAAAATTATTTTTATTTTAAGGAATTGGTTGGAAGATGGAACTTCTTTATATTGATGCACCACAATTTATTATATATTGATTCACCATATGCATTTTTCGTATCTCTATTCCTTTTATGTATATTTTGTAAACTTTTTTATTATTTTGTTGTATTTCTATGATAAATTTACATATTTGCTATTGGCTCCCGATGACAAACGGCAAAATTGCGTTTTATCGGGACGGCATTATTTTTTTGTTTTCAAATGTTATGTTTTATTTTCTCAATAAAGAACTTTAAAAAAAAAAATGCTACCTGTACGATTTCAGAAAAAAAATAAATTATATGGAATAAAAATAATCAGCCTCCTTTTTTTAATTACGTTAAAAATTATGATTAAAAAAAATGTACCGCATAAATCCAAACGATGCTTTATTTCAACACAGCTTTGTGTTTACTTTAGCAATATTTCACGTCCCAAAACACCAACAGCTGCATTTAATAATTACTTTATGTTTGTTTTATTAAGGAAATTCAAACAACACGATATACTCATGTTTTATATATCCCTTTTACTAATATACAAGGATATTGTGCAGGGCTAAAAGTACATAGGATTTTCATCTGAATGCCAGAATCGAATTCGAATAAGAATTTCTATAGGAGGGGCGTTTCTATACAAATTTTCTAAAAACTTTACGCTTCTAATGTTAATTTCATATTTATTTTTTTATTTAATTTTATTTACGGACTTAACTCCATTTCAAACATAAAATTATTCTAACACATATACAGGGTGTAACAAAACTCGTAGTACAACCCGAAAACTGGTGAATCTACATCGTATTTGGAGACGATTGTGTAATATGACTTTTTAATCTGAGCTTGAAAAAAAAAATTTTTTTTTTCTCACACAAGTTTTCATAAGTAAGGGAGATTAAGTAAAATTGCTCAAATTCTTATTAAAAAACGTTTTTTTATTTTGTTTTCTTTATAAATAGTATAAATTTGACTAAATACATGATATTTGATAACAATTTGCAAAAAAAATTCCAAAAAAAAATCAACTTCGTACTCGATTTTCTCGAAAACTAAGGGTCAAATCAAAAAATTTTATTCTACAAAATCGACTCCAAATATGATGTAAATTCACTGGTTTTCCGTTTGTACATCGAGTTTTGTTACACCCTGTATACACAGGTACAATTAAAATAAGATACTATCAAGGAAATAAAAGCTAGGACAAAATTTTAAGTATACATTTATTAGAACGGTGCATGCAAGCCATAGTTTGTGCTGTGCTGTTCGAGGAACAGCACTTCATTATTTCGCAACCGGCGGATCGGTACATTGAAAGTCACTTGTTCCAGTAACGATGGTACATCAGTTAAGCCATTCAGTAACTTAAACATAAATATGGAGTCAATGTTATATGTTATATTAGTCAATGTTGTATCACCTCTTATGATTAAATTCTGCCCTCTAAAGACTACAACACTTAGGCCAATACACGAAACGCACGTGACGTAGATGTTCTAGTGATGACGTAGATGGCTATCGATGACGTAGTGAGTGACATAGTGGGTAACGGTAGTATTTTTCAAGTTTGGAATCTCACTTCTCTGAAATTGTTCGAAGGCCAGAAGAGTGTACCTAAATGAAATTTTTGAAATATTGTAGATCTCCGACCGATATAAGCATTTTTTAAACCTATTGCGTATTGAATATCTTTTCATATTTTTATTTTGATTTTGTTTAATAATTTAATATAGTGAACGCCCAAAAAGGGGTAGGTAAAACAGTTTTTTTTTATTCAACACACACTAAAGTAATCAAAAAATATAAAACTACAAAAAAGCTATCAATTATTTCATTTTATATCCCTACAGAGATGAGGTAGAATTTTTTTCAAATTCTAGAATATGGATATTCGAGCCCCTACAGGGCTTATGACCTCTTATTGGCTGGGTTAAGTGGCCACTTTATGTACTACAACATTACCCATTCCGCATATTAGCGAATATCCACACCAAGTAACATTTTTGATTTTTGTATATATGTGGATTCCATATGCTCCACATAGGGAGCGGATATGGTATGACGATGATGATGATATATGTTACGAATCGAAAACCATTCACCAGCGCGTTACTTGCTAGATCTATGCATTGATATTAAAGTTAAGTATTTAGTAGCAAATTACTTAATTAATGGGGAATGTTATGGTACATAAAGTGGCCACTTAACCCAGCCAATGACAGGTCATAAGCCCTGGTAAACGCTCGAATATCCATTTTCCAGAATTCTAAAAAATTCTACCTCATCTCTGTAGGGATATAAAAGAAAATATATACCTACTCCCGTCTTGGGATAAATCCAGATTTGTCCTACAAGTATTTGAACACACCCAAAATGTTGTCTATCAATTATTATTGTTATCTTTATAGAAAACTCGAAACATAAGAACAAAAATAATCAAATAATATTTTGATGTCACTTAAACTAATATTTATCGGTAGGTATACCTACAATTATTTTTCTCCCAATATGCTACGATTTGTCACCTACGCGCCACGCCCGTCGGGATTGGAACATGTGGAAATATTGTACACATTTTACAGCCCTTAATTATTCACAGCAGCGTAACACTGCCTTCATCACAAGTTGGCGGAAAAACAGAAAATCAACAAATTTCGCTGTGTTTACTAATGTTCTAATGAGTGCCTAGTGCTTGCTCAGCTGATATATGTTTGTTAGCTACATGAATTGTAATTTATTATACATATCGCACCATGAATGAATGAAGTCCTAATTTGTTGAAAATTAACTGAGAATACCACGTTATAGCTCTCACCGACCGCCATATTTCTGTCTAAGAAACGTATTTCTATCTCTTTCCTATGTCGAGATATAAAATAATAAAAAAAAACTATTTTTACCATATAACGTTTTTGCGATTTCTCAAAAGTCGACATTTATTTAGTTAGTACCGTATACAATTCGCGGTGCGATATATTTGCCACACTAATTGCCAATGCCCACTTTATACGGGACAGTTTGCAAACTGCACAAGAAACTGTACAGCTTCTGTCCCGTATAAAGTGGGCTTTACATTTACAATACAATACTTTGCAATACAAAACTAATGATGCAGTTATGCAGCATTTATTATTTATTGCGAAATAAATTAAAATTTCTTATTCCATGTCCCGCAGGACCACAACACAATTTTAATTTATAACAATGCAACGGCTAGCAGTTTAAATTAAACTAGATACCTTATTAAAAATATATTTTTCATCCACCTCATTACGACAAATAGCCCAGTCAAATTCGGTTTTTTTCCTTAACTAATTCGGATGTTTTTGATTCTTTTTTTATGTTGTTTCAGTGATGTCCAGGGAAGGTTGCATCAAAATTTCGGATAAATAGGAGGTGAGCTTAAGTCAGGATTTTCAAAAAACTAGAAAAAAAATGCGTCTTTTTTCAAAAAAAGGTAAAAACGCCTCAAACCAAAAATAGTTGTAATTTTGTAGTCAATTAAATGTTCTCAATTTTAGATCATTTTTATCGTGCAAAAGAGCCCGTTGTTGACAGAAGAAAATCAGTAAAATATGTGATTTTTCAAATAAGATTATTTCGAAAACTATAAGAGATACTAAAAAAATTTAAAGCACCAATTTTATAGAATTTTTAAAGTTCTATTTGTTTTGTTGATTTTTTTTTTGGTTGGGTTAAGCGTTTTTGAGTTTTTTTTGAAAAAACAAAAAAAGACCCATTTTTTTCTGGTTTTTTTGAAAATCATGACTTAAGCTTATTCATCCGGACTTTTTGATGCAACCTTTCCTTTTGAACAACATAAAAAAATAATAAAAAACATACGAATTAGTTAAGGCAAACGCTTTAGTTTTGGGGTAATTTAGACTGGGCTAAAAAGAAAGGGCATATTATTACCTCAACTATTTGGGTGCATAGTAGGACTAGTTTGATGTGCAACCATAAAAGTTTAAGCAACTGTATACTAAACGGAAATTGAAAACATACATTATAAAACTGATGAAGTAATATACAACCAGTATCCGTCATGATGGAAGATGGTGATGTTGCCTGACTACGCTGGACGGCCTCCATTTATTTTTTTTAATTTTTAAGAAATGATTACTTTATTTATTTAGTTCTATATAACCCTACATTATTTTTTAACATTTTCCTAACAATTCTTATCCTATTATATTTGGCTATAATATGATACCTACACGTAATTTTTTGCACATACCTATATTTTTAACATTAACCCTAAATAACTTTACATTTTGCCTTATATCATCAGGAATCTCCTCACACATTTTAATGCCCTTATACATTAGACAATTCTGTGACATAGCTTTTCTTTTCTTTTCTAATCTTATATTTTTTGAACCTCTTGTTGCATATTTATGAAAAAATCATTGTTTTTTTATTTGTTTTGCGAATATCTTGGAATTATCCCTTTAACAATTTTGTTAATTTTATTAGCAACACTATATTTAATTCTTTGGTTTACAGACATAATATTCAAAAGTTTAATCATATTTTTATGTTTGTTCTTCTACTGCATATGATTCAACTCCACCTGCAGCGGTCCTGTCCACCTCTGCAGGCTGCACGCACTGATGACTCGGACATGCTGCATAAGTGTAATAATATTATCAGTAATATGGGTTTGTTAGTTTCACCCCCATAAAACTTACAAACAATGTTATGTTGTGTTACTTTACTCGTATTTTCTTCAGTCAGTGTATCTTGGGTTCGTTAGTGTTGACACGTGGGTATATCAGCAGAGAGAAGGGTAGATGAGGGTTCCTAGGACTGAGTAGGTAGACTCCCCCACCCTTGCCCGGCCCCACGTGGTAGTCGAAGGCTCGTATTACCAGCACCAGTTACTGTACGCACTCCACACATTACTCCAGTCCTTTGGGACGTTATCATTCCAGAGGTAAATCTCCTGAGATTACTAACGGTGTTATTTTATTAAACGAACTATGAAGAAAATAGCTAACATCGGATTAACGACAGAAGGCGAGCTGTAACACTACTGTATGTCGCTTTACTTCTCGGGAATACGCTAATTTGCGTGTCTTGTACTATGAACAATACAAGCAGTGGAAAAGTTTTGATAAGTCAAACTTTGGAACTGAAAATTTGTTACTTTATCTTTAGAAGATTTTCCCCGGAGCGGAGTTTAGAAACTTAATATGATAACATGTAACAGATTGCGAACAGGTGATACAAATAATTACCTAATAAATCCAAACGAAGATGGTGATGTATTTTGTTATGACATACTGTTTTTTTATAATTTATTATTTTTATCAAGCAAATTAAAATGAGTTGGCGCCGGACTACCTAATTTTAAAGTAAAATTATTTGAAATTTTATAGACAGAAAAGAGTATTTCTATTCCCAGTCCTCTTCTTTTCTTTTTTTCCTATCTCTGTCATCTTATTTTCGTCTCATACCATCATTCTCTCAAATCTTAGCTAGAAAACTACTCATAGACGCATAAAGAGAGAAAATTAAACAAAAAATAACATATAGCGTTTATACGCCTCGTGGTGGAGCGGTAGTGGGTTGAGCTGCCATGCATGAAGTCGTGGGTTCGATTCCCGATGGGGGTCAATGTTAAATATTTATTTAAATATGATTATCACAATGGAATATTTCATATGTGATACCTTGGACTGGCGCTGAAGCTTAAGACTGATCATCTTGCCTTCATGTAACAAATGATCAAGAGTGACTGCGCTTGGTGTACCATTGCAGTGCCCTATGCACCATTGGCTGCGTATTATAACTATCGTTCAATAATATTAAGAATACATAATAAATTTAATCTCTGTGTGTATTTTCCGCCTTTTTTATGCAAATAAATGTGAGGAGTTTTGTAAAGTTCGGCAGTATATTTCGCAAGACTTTATTATTTCCTTTTTGTGAGGAAAAAAGTAATGTACATAGTATCAAGTTTTAAACCGCTCACAGATTGCCAACAGGAAAGCGCAATAAATATGGAATATTTACGAAGTTACGCAGCTCATAAGATGAAAGGTAAAAAATACAATACCGTTTATAACTTTTTAAACTTATTAAGGATACTTTACTAGAATACTTATATGTTTATGTGATCTCTAAATAACGTAAAGCTAAGACTTATTAAGTAACCGCCATGGAGTAATTTAAAAATTTCTCGTGGTTTTTGCATTTTTTAAGATGTTAGAATAAGATAGTTATTCTAAATAAAAAAATAATTGTGAAACATCTTGATTTAGTTTTTAATATGTTTATTATGAAAACGGACAAGAGACAAAGAGACAGATAATCTAAAACCCGTTTTGAAAATT